>JAOTOM010003591.1:0-32500 GCA_034440615.1 Ashinkailepas kermadecensis
TGCATTGTCCTTGTTACATTGATGCATTGCCATTGATGCATTGTTGTTCAATGCTTGTTCTTTCCATGAATTTATTCGCGGAGGATTTATTATTTTAGTTTCTGTGCCAAGTGCCTTGCAGCCAGCACCAATTGTTATGAAATAAATAAATTCCTAAGATGACGATCAGATAACTAATTCAATCCACATCTCGTTGTCACCTTCGTGAAATTGTCGTCCTAGGACTGAGAAATGATCGTTTAAGCTTGTTTATGAGATCAAGCTGGTGGGAATGACTAACAGTAGTGATGAACCTAGCTATATTCAGTTATACTTGGAGGACATAAAAGTGGGTTGATCAATGGGAGATATCCTTAAGATATGCTTAGCACCAGCCATGCTAGCTCGATGCAATCTAGAGACGAACGGGAAGTTTCTTCTGGTCGAGAAAGCATTAAGACATTGGCTTATTTTGGCACTTAGGTATTTATCCACATATTACTTATTTATACCCTAGTATGGCTCAGTTCTCAGCGAAAAAAAAGAAGATTATTGCTATTGCTTGGTGGACATAGAAGTGGGTTGATCAATGGGAGATATCTTTAAGATATGTTCAGCACCAGCCCCACCAGCTCGCTGCAATCTAGAGGCCAGGGGGAAGATTATTCTCGTCGATAAAGCGTAAAGATATTGGTTTGTTTTGGCACTGACGTATTTATCCACATTTGCTTATTTATACCCTACAGTGTGGCTCAGTTCTCAGCGAAAACAAAAATATTCTTGCTATTGCGTTCTGTGTAAATGATGCACCATGCCAAGAACAAACAAGACATCAATATGAAACCATGTTCCCCATTCGGGAACCATACTAAGAGCCTAAAAAGCAATAGGAGGCTCTAACACAGTGGAGGCCCCCTTTCGGGGAGCAGGAGGCCCCCTATCAACATTGCCCCCCTGGAAGAATTTCGTGGCGACGCCACTGCCCAGCGGTGCTCTCGGGCATCGTCGGGAAACCGAATTGCATCGGCGGCCAGCCTCGATTGTTTTGTGTCTCACACCTCCCTATAGGTAAGAGTCGGTTAGAGGCATCTTTCTGATTCAATGGATCAGGTTAGGGTTAGCAGAACGTGACTGCCCCCACCTCTGACCGATTTTCCCATCCCTCCAAACACGGTGTCTTCTCCCCCATTTTTGCACGACAGCTCTCTTCACACTTTTCCTTGCAGCACCCCTCAGTATGCCTTTCTTGTCTGCACCCCTTCAGGGCGCCCTTCTCTCCACACACTCCCTTCTCCCTTCTCCTCTCTGGGTATCAACCCCGCCCAGGTATTCCCGGGGACCCCCAGCCCCCTCGAGAGAACGGCGGGCGCCGGCCGCGGCCGGGAGCACGCCTGCCTCCTCCCCAGGACCCCTGAGGATGAGTCCTTCGATATCCTCACAAGGATCGAGGGTTCGTGGGCCCGTACCTCCCCCTTCGCGATCGCGAGGGAGCTGGATGGGTGGACCGGGGGAGTGATCTCCGCCAAGGTCCTCCGCTCTGGCTCACTGCTAGTGCGGTTGAGGGAGGCCTCTCATGCCCGGGTGCTTCTAAACGTCCGGAGATTCCTCGGTGCCGACACCGACGTTGAGCTAGCTAACAGGCTCAACCTCACATTCACTACCGCATACGCTCCCGAGCTCGCGGAGCTGTCCGAGGAGGAGCTCCTCGCGGAGGTCGTGTCGCAAGGGTTTGTGGGGTGACCCGTCTCGGCCGCCGCCGCAGACCGGGCCCCGTACTTAAGCAGGGCTTCAGAACGCTGACCCCGCCCACTTACATCATGGCTGGCTACCTCAGGGTGGCATTCCGCCCCTGGACCACGCCCACAGCCCGCTGCGCGTTCTGCCAGCACTACGGGCACCAGATTCGGGCGTGCCGAGCCAAGGCCCCTGTCTGCGGCCGTTGTGCCTACTGTCACCCAACTGAGACATGCACCAGTGTCGAGCAGCGTTGTGCGGCCTGTCAGGGGCCTCACCCTGCCTCGTCCCCCAGATTTCCCACCTGGGTTGATGGCAAGGGAGAGGCAGGTACGTCGCCTCGCCACTCAGCGCGGCACACCGTCCTCGCCCCCAGCCGTGTGGTCCCGGCCCCAGTTGACCTCCCTGTGGCCGACCCCCACCTCCCCTCACGCCCGGACCGACCGAGCTCGACCCTTCCCCTCCTCCCCTCCTCACCCGCCTGCCACGCGCCATGACCCCATAGTGTGCTCTTCCGTCTCCCTGCCCCCGCACCGCCAACAGGCCGCCCCACCGCCGGCCACGCGCTCCGCTCCCTTCGCGGACCCCTCCCACACTGGGCCCCTCTCTACCACCAGGCAGCACCGCCGCCGGCCGTACGCCCTGATCCCATCGCGGGCTGCTCTGGCGCCAGGCCCCTCTCCGCCACCAGGCCGCTCCGCCCACCAAGGCAAGGGCCTCTTCCACGCCGCCCCCTCAGGGTCGCCTTCCCTCCATGACCCCTAGGGTCCGCCACCTCTCCCGTTCTCCGAGCCCGAACCCCCCGGGGGATCCAGAGCCTCGCTCCTCTTCTACGGAGACGTCCGACTCTTATGAGACGGACGGCTCCGTCACGCCCTCCCCGCCACACACTGCCGCCTACGGGGGCGTGGGCACCATCACCACTAATGCAGACACCCACCTCTGAATTCTTGCTTCAATGGAATACGAGGTCACTCATATCCCATTGTGCAGAATTCAAGGAATATATCATAAAAAATAAACCATTGACTGCCGCCGTTCAGGAGACCCGATGGCGCAACAATGATCCATATAATTTTGATATCTTTGGTTATACCCTATATTCCCCAAAACAGAAATACTACACTACGCGTCGGCGGGGTAGCTTTATTCGTCTCCAACTCCCTTCTTCGTCACCCGATCACCATTCCCAATGAATGGTGGGATCCTGAATTTTATTGCAGAATATGTCCAAATTGCGCAACTAGAGCTCACTGTACTTTCTATCTATCTTCCTCCTACGCATACACTATCTCTAACTTCTGTAGCCAATGTCTTCGGTCTTCTCCCACACCACTGTCTGGTGCTGGGCGACCTTAACGCCCAGCACCAGGCATGGGGTTGTCACAACACATCCCAGCGCGGACATCACATGGAAACACTCCTCAACACCCACAACATTATCTTTTTAAATGACCAAACACCCACACACAACACAGACATCGCCCCGTTCCGTCCATCTGCCTTTGACCTCTCCCTAGCTTCAGCTTCTATCTCACCACTCTTCTCCTGGCACGTTCAACCCGATCCCCTTTTTAGTGATCACTTTCCCATCCACGTCCCCCTCGAATGCTCAGACCAGTCTAGAGATCGTTTATTTATACCCAACTGGAACGTTCGCAAAGCGAAATAGCCATCTTTCTCCCAGGAAGTTGATACTTTTATCCCACCCCGGTCTCACCCCCCAATTTCACCCCAGTCTCACCCCCCAATAGACTGCCTGGAGAATGATACCCAGAGGAACTGCTAATAGGTGCACAGATATCATGGGATGGGCACCGCCGCCGTCTGACGACGTTACCTCGATGCAGGGCCGCTGCCGCCTTCAGATGATGAAATGTCTGGGGTGAGGTGAATGTGAATGTCAAGGGGTGACGTGAATGTGATTTGTCTTGAGTGAAGTATGCCAGTGATTATATTCTGGGAACCAACGGGCGCAGTGTATGTGTAGATGACAGTGGCGTTACAGGTATGACAGATGTCATACCCCGTGGCCAATGTTAGGTGAGTCAGGGTGTCTGTGATGTCAGGTGAGTCTGTGCTGTTAGGTGAGTCAGTGTGTCTGTGATGCCAAGTGTGTATGATGTCGAATGTGTCTGTGATGTCAGGTGTGGTGTCAGGCACGTAAGGATAAGTGTACGTCTAAGTCTTGTATGTGTGTATGGACTAGGAATGTAATAGTGGCATTTACTAATGGGTGACTGATGGATGAATGTTAATGGGTCTGTGAATGTCAGATGCCAGATGGGCCGTGACGCCTCGATTGGCCGGCTACCTGTGTCCAGCTGAGTTCAGCCTTCAGGTGCCTGTGTGCACGCTGTGTCAGCATTAGTTCCCACCAGTGGGCCGAGTTCTGGTTGCAACCAGAGCTCTGAGAATGTCTCTGATGTCTGAGGGACGGCGTGACCCACCGGTGCGGTAGAGTTCACCGGGAGCGAGCATTGCTCTCGATTGTTCGAGGCCGTGTGCCCTGGCATGGTGCTATAGGCGTTGGTCGTCGCGTTTACCTGGTGGAGAGCCGACGCCCCCCCCCCCCTCCCGAGCACTTGCCACCGAGCTGTCGACGCGAGCGGTTGGGGGCTTGGCCTTCCGGCGAAGGCCACTGGCCGTCAGGCCAGTCGTCAGAGGTACATTTCTGGGACTCTGACTGTGAGTCACTTTTTGTCTGTTCGTGAAGATGTAAGCTTACAAAAGAGAGTCGTAGAGTACTTGAAAACCGGTCGGAATGGAAGTTGAATTGTATGTTGATGTGAACGCTGTATTCTCTTAAATAATTGAGGTGCCTGTCAAGAGACGTTTAAATCTAAGCCCTTGGAATTGTGGAACAGAGAGCGATTGAATTTGTACCCGGGGTTTATCGTCAACGTCGAGGTCGACTAGACTATCACATCGCCTAGAGTCAAAAGACTGTTTTACATGTACTATTCTTCGTTCCGTCCAGTATCCTAACTACAATGTTCTTCACGTCCCCTCGCTCCACATCTAAAACCAGCACAGATATATGTACACATCTCCGCACAGCCGGAAACAGCCGATATCACCACAAGGTGGCAGGCTGGACAAATCCAACAACACACACACACACACACACACAAACACACACACATACACACACACACACCCACACACACAGTCACACACTATTTCCATGGTGCCTAACATTAGGGAGGGGAGAAGCCAAAGTTGTGGTGGGGCCAGTTCATGGTCATGGAAGGGGCACAACTTCCACAAAAGCATATAAATCGAAACCAATGCCCTCTGGTCAACCATGTGCTTTGATGCAATCATCGTGATCGCCGAGTCTAGTCAGTCACCACACATGACACCAAGCAACCTAAAATGCACAACGGATCACAGACATCAATCAGTGCAGTCGTTCTACTATTTGTGTTTTTTGTTTGTTTTTTTGCAACAGTCTGAAAACTCTGTCCGTACCCAATGGCGCAGCCAATAGCAAGAATGGGAAACACTGGGTGCATGCCTCTCAGGTCACGGCCAAGAAGTCCGAAAAGGTCAGCCCAGGAGATTCCCGGAAGATTTTGCTATCAGATTCGAGCCATCCGATGGTTTTGAAATGAATATGTCGGCTCGAATGGTTTCTTTGCTAGAGTTGGACATACAAAGTACAACACATCGCTAAATTGGAATAGTGGCAGAACTAAAAAGTTTTCAAATCGGCGGAAGTGACATGGTCCCGGCTCCGGGTGTGTCGAAACAGGAGCATCTTTTGCTGGAACCCTGGTAGTACCTGTAATCCTTTCCCTCCCCGAAGGAAGGACAAGGGCGGAGTTTTCTATACCATGGGCCATAGGCGTCTCAAAAAGTGTGTGGGCCAGGGTCAACAGCAGAGGCGCGCCTGGGGATTTCGCAAAGTACCATGGTTAAGCACTTTTGGTTAGAGAACCCAATAATTTTAATAGCGAACACACAACTTTCACCGCTAAGTGGAGGGGAGGCAGATCCCCTGGGCGCGCCTATAGCTAACAGCGATATGTGGTGCTGAAAAAGAACTATCACCACAGTATAAATACTTTCAAATTCACACTTCTCCCTGGACTTGGAACTCTTTTCACGACTGATGGATTCTTTGGTAATAATAGGATTATCTTCCTGGCGCGAGTGAAAGTATTAGTATTACTGATCAAACAAAATTTCTTCAACTTCCGCTATACGTGTGTGTGTGGGGGGGGGGGGTGTGGAAGCTCATTTCGCCTTACTAATGGGTATGTGGTGTGCCATAGTTGCCATGATATAGTACTATACGTCTTTATGATGCCATCCGTTGTAAATGTTCACCGATATTGGTGAGGAGAAAGAATAAGCAAGAACTTAGCTTCCTTGCTGGCCCATGGCAAAAGAAGTCTCATGATTGATGCTGGAGAGGATGGAAACAAGAAAGACGGGTGATCGATGGCTGAATATTCTTTGATCCGGTGTGTGGCGGACCAAGATTGGCAGGCTGACAGACTGGGGAAAAAACGCAATACATACAAATACATGGTATGGTGTTAGTCCTCAGGGCCTAACTCCAACACATAGGCGATCAGTCACCTCAATCATCTCTGTATTACACATCGTGCACCTTAGAATATCCGCAACTTGAAACGAAATGCTTCAACTACATCATGTGGCACCCGGCTGAAACGGAATGTAAGCGCTTATTTTAGGGACCAACAATTCAGTACAAAATAGCTGACAGGTGACAACACACGGCACATCATAAGGTCATAACGTGTTCTGACTTAAGAGACACAAGGGCCCATCCGGAATTTAATTCGATGATTAGTTCTCTTCTTCCCACGTTTTCTAGTGGCTAGGAAATCCGGGTAGCCGCTGAGCTTTGATGCACCTCATCTCTTATTAAATACGCTCCCAGATTGGCTACCGAACTGAGTTTCTAGTCAGGTGTTCTTCTTTGGACCTTCCCGCTTTTATTTGTCTTCGAATGTGCTTTAGGGCTCCAGACAATTTTTGTTACGGGCCCGACACATTTTTGCGATACCGGCTCCGTTCTGTTGATTTTTTGTGCACCGACGATATTTATTGTAGGTATCGGCGCGTTTTCGCAGACTCCGAGGTGTTATTTAGTGCCCAGCCTTTTTGTCCCATTTTTAGGACCATATTGCTTTTCGAGTGCCATAGTTTGTTTCTGAGGCCCCATGTGGTCTCAAACCCCGCTGTGCTTTCATGGCCCCGTTGTGTTTTGCATTGTTTTTAAACTCCCATGTGTTTATTTAGAGCTGCAACGCATGTTTTAAGGCCCTGCCGCGTTTTTGCCAGAATCGGTACGCTTTGGAGGGCCCGGTTCATTTACGTCCTCCAGTGGTGTCTAGGGGTCCCGCTGTGCATATTTGGGGTCCCTCGCTCACATTTGTGGGACCCCAACACGACATTGGGGGCTCCGGTATAATGTCTCGGGATCCCGTCGCGACTTTTCGGGACCAGGCGCGTGGTTCTGGGGGGGGGGGGGGTTCGACGCCAGTTTTCTGGGCTCGACGCAATTTTTGTTGACTTATTCTGAATGATTGAAATTCCGAGGCACGGCCTGATTTTTCGCGTCCCCGGCATCATTCTTTTGTTGTGTCCCGCCGCGATTTGTCGAGCTCCGGTGCGTTTTTCGGTGTCAAATGCGATTTGTTAAGGCATCTGGTGTATGTTTTGGCTAAGGGGCGATTTTCCTGGCTCGGACATTTATTTTTCAGAATCTCTCTCTATTTTGATGAGCTCCAGCTTGATTCTTGTAGGGTTCCCATGCGATTTTGGGACCACGCTGTGCTTATTTGGTGACATCGACGTCAATTTTTAGGAGCCCGAGGGAATTATTGGTGCCCGAGCCTAAATTTAATTTAAATTTAACCCGACAGAAATTTTGGGTCCCAAGCGCGATATTTGGTGGGCTTGGCGCTAGTTCGAGGGACGCGTTATACTTATTTGGGCCCCAGCGTGTTTTGTACTTATCTGGGCCCCACTTGTGAATTGTATGTCTTATTTTTTAGACATCTGAATTTAACTTGTCCAGCTAATTAGGTACCTACCTAGGTATATTTCCCAACTCAACATGATGTAAATAAAAATATTCCTACTTGACCTGCATTCATATTTTAGCACTGTGATGAATGGAGGGATAGGCAGTAACTGATGCATAATTACCTATGTAGATATGGAACCATAATTAAATTCACGCAGGTCCTGCCTAGGTACATCCCTGTCTGCTTAGATGGGTAGTACCTACCTGCACTAGCGGATCCAGGGAGGGCCACTCCGGCCATGCACCCGCCCCCCCCGAAGCGCTTAAAGGGGGGGGCATAGTGTCTTTTGGCCCCCCGAAACCAACGAAAGTAAACTAAATTAAACTGCAGTAACCTTTGCCGAGGTTAAAAAATAGCGTCGGAATTAAAGAATCTCCAATTTTAAAGGTGTTTTGTATAATTGTTTGGAAGCCAATATAGTAGCATAGTAGATTCTGACACACATCGAGGGTTCCATGCTGCTGAAGTTCTCCTTACAGCAATAGTTGACAAAATCGGATCCACCAGTGTGTTCACGTGCACGAACGTTGACGTGGTACAAGACGTTGAACATGAACGTGAACGTTTTAGTAAACAAGAACAAAAATCGGATAACTTAGAGAAGGTTGAGGTAGGCTGTGGCCCCTACACAGGAAATTATGTTGTCATTAATGTATTTTTTTCTTCAAATGGGCAAATTTGCCAAATAGTGGTCGAAATCCGGTGCTTTTAACTAAAAATAGTGGGAGAATGGGCACCCTACAAATCCGTTCGACCCTCCACTGATGCAATTCCTAGGTACGCCACTGGGGGAGGGGGAAGGGGGAGGGGCTGACGCCGAAAACCGAAAGCTCCCCCCCCAAACCGGTGGGCTAGATCCGCCAGTGCCTACCTGGGAACTTACAATAACCTGCATTACCTACATCGCACTTCAAACTAGCTAAAAAAGCACCTCAACCTGCTCATGTTGATAGTAGGTACCTAGTACCTACCCAAGGCTATTTCATAAGGTGGGCCCACCAGACGCTGGCATAACCTTGGCCTCACCTTCAAACCAACAACTGGAGACAGGTAGTGATTGGACAGGTAATGCTAGCGCTAGCATCATTTGCTTTAAAAAAAAACAGCAACGTTCGTCGGAGAATATTTAGTATTTTGTGCTATTTAATTATATTTCGCAGAAAATTACAATAAATTGAAGTTGATAAAAGTATACGAACCTCAAGAAGTAATTTTAGCTAAAAACATAGCACAACGCTTTCATTTCCTGAAATAAAGCCCTGTTCACGGAACCTGCGGTCGCTGCGGTTCTGCGGCCAAAATAGGCTCCACCTACCACCAAAAGTCGTCAGCAGCGGGACGCGCCTGAACGCCGCCGCGGCCCGCCACGGTCAAAGCCAAGGGTCAAAGCATGCGTTAGATCATGCACGCGTTATTCCAGTATTCCCTGTATATGTATTGTTCCATGTGAATATGGTAAGTATCGTAAAGCCCTTTCCAAATCTGCCGTTAGTTCTGCGCTACCCCAAATACTTCATGAGATATTGGGTTCTAACGTAGTTTTTTCCCCGCCGCCCATAAAGTATTGCCGCCGGAGGGTTGTTGGTTTTGGTTTTTGGCGGGGTGATGACGAACCCCCCCCCCCCCCGCCCCCCTCTTCTTTTTTAGAGTTGTTTCAAATGAACCAAATAACTCATGCATATTTACATAGGCTAGGTAAATAGCTGAATAAACATATTTGGATCGGGATGTTCACATGCACTGACTTGTACCACCAACCAGCACCTATAAAAACCACAGGTTCGTACAATGTTTATGCGCAAGGGTATACGCGCCAATGTAGTAAGCGCAGTCAGGTGAGAGGGCAAACAGGTATATTGTCATATAATACAATTATCGTCTACCTTGCTTACCTAAGCCCTACTACTTAGGTTTTAATACCATACTTACCTTTTTTTTTTTTTAGCAAATATAACGTATTCTTATTTTGGTACGCGTGACGAGATATACGTATGTGCTTAATGTCCACGTATGCGCAATAATTTCGGTATGCGCTAAAATGTACGTAAGTGAAATGTAGTATGACAAAAGGTCCATGGAAAATAGTAAATAAGAGCTCAATATCTCCCTAAACCAGCTGAATCACAAATGTAGCTTATATCCTATGGTACTATACAGCAAATGAACAGAAATTTAACTTACATGACGAAGATTTGTTTTGAACTATTCTGCAAAAGCAGGGAACACAAAATTGGGAGAGGGTTTGTAATCTATTCCTTTAAATCACTAAAAGCAAAACAGCTTTATCCATTTTAACTTGTTGCTGCTGAAGCTGAAGGTGTTTTTCTCCAAATATAATTGAGCAATATACAAACTATTTTGATATGCCAGATATATCATGCACCTGGTCATCATGCACAATTTTTGTCAGAATTTAGGAGTGTCCAACTACAATATACCATCTGAACATGTCTACATACATCATTGGAGATCTAACCACTGACATATTCTCAATTCCAAATGACCACTTTGCTGACTCATTTTTTATGTCTATGTGCTCTCATAGTTTTCTTGCTCTAATATCAAAGGCGACTCGGGTATATGATACATCATGCACATTAATTTACAATATTTTCTGTAATGATGTATCAAAAATAAAACAGACTGGCATCATTCAATCTGATTTCTCTGATCACTTCTCTATTTTTACAACATCAGAATCTACAGTTCGAAAACCAACCATTGCAAAAAGAACAAGAACTACCTTTGACTTTCATAAAATGGATATACTTTCATAACATGATGAATCATCTAACCAATGAAATTGAAGGTACTTTTGATGAAAATTATCCTGAAAATTAATGTAGCACAGGGGTGTCGATTTTTTAAAAACATTGGTTGGGGGGCGAAGTTTTAACGTACTTGACCCCCGCCCCCCCCCCTCCCCAACCAAAAACTGATAGTATTTCGCCCACTATATTTTCAGACCTCAATAATTATGATTTTTTAATTTGACGATGTGTATGCTTATGTTTATTCAGCATCCTCGCCAACGGGCAAAATCGTCCAGTAACATGTGAAGTCACATAAGCAAAAGAGCAGTACACAGCACATGTCAACATAGAAACTTTGAGTCATAGCATACGACTACAGTGTCATACAGTGGACTCGGGTCCATCGTCATCATCGTCATCGTCATCGTCATCGTCATCGTCATCGTCATCGTCATCGTCATCGTCATCGTCATCGTCATCGTCATCGTCATCGTCATCGTCATCGTCATCGTCATCGTCATCGTCATCGTCATCGTCATCGTCATCGTCATCGTCATCGTCATCGTCATCGTCATCGTCATCGTCATCGTCATCGTCATCGTCATCGTCATCGTCATCGTCATCGTCATCGTCATCGTCATCGTCATCGTCATCGTCATCGTCATCGTCATCGTCATCGTCATCGTCATCGTCATCGTCATCGTCATCGTCATCGTCATCGTCATCGTCATCGTCATCGTCATCGTCATCGTCATCGTCATCGTCATCGTCATCGTCATCGTCATCGTCATCGTCATCGTCATCGTCATCGTCATCGTCATCGTCATCGTCATCGTCATCGACATCGTCATCGTCATCGTCATCGTCATCGTCATCGTCATCGTCATCGCCAACGTCACGCTCCTCTCACTCCACACACCAACAAACACACACCGGCTTAAATAAAATATTTCTGCGCCCATATGCAGGCTAAAACACATCGGCTTTGATGGAGCGTCGGAGCACAGCACGCATGAACTGTGCTGACGATGGGTGAAGCTATTTCCTTGGTGCCTAACATTAGGGAGGGGCGAAGCCAAAGTTTTGGTGGGGCGAGTTCAGGGTTGGGGAGGGGGCACAGCTTCCACAAAAGCATATAGATCGAAAACAATGTCCTCTGATCAAACATATGCATTGATGTAGTCATCGTGATCGCCAAGTCTCGTCAGTCACCACACACGACACCAAGCAAATTAAAATGCACAACGAATCACAGACATCAATCAGCGCAATCGTCCTACTATTTGTTTTAGGTTTTTTTTTTTACAACAGTCTAAAAAACCTACCCGTACCTAATGGCGCAGCCGAGAGCAAGAGTAGGACACACTGGGTACATGCCTCTCCGGTCACGGCCAAGGAGTCCGAAAAGGTCAGCCCAGGATATTCCCAGAACTGCCATCCGACGGTTTTGAAATGGATATGTCGGCTGGAATGGATCCTTTGCTAGAGTCGGAAATAAAAAGTACAAAACTTCGGAAAGTAGGAATGTCACAATTCAAAACAGTTTTTAAATCGGTGGAATTGGACTGAGCCCCGCACCCAGGGCTCAAAAATAGCGCCGTCCTGGCGATAGCGTCGGCGACCAGGTGCAAACTCACCAGGCCGCAGTGGGGACCAAAACCAGAATTTTTATTTGATGTGTCCGTCAACATTTGAACCATAAATGATAGAATTAGTCGATGCATCAGATATTTTCATTTAGCAGCAATGATCTTTTTCCAGATCAAAAGTATACTATGAGCGTACCGCTGATGCTACCAAATATCCCATCCCTCTGACCTACCATATTTATACTAGAACCTCCCGTCGGCACAGGACGGCGCTTTTCTGACAACCACAATGCTAAACCAATGGCATACCGTGGTCGCCAAAATCGCCGACGGAACGCCGACCTGCCGACCAATATGGTCGTCGCCTAGGAATCTAGTTGTAAATGAGGAATTGGAAATCAGGCAACTCTTGGTGGCTTGTTCAGTCGTTCGTTCGAAAATTGGTTGTTTACGGTACTTGTACCTAATCGTGATGGTGAATTAATGTCGCGTTTTCGTGAATTGATTGCTTGACTGCCTTGATTCATATTGACATTGCCGAGGTAGGTACCTAGTTAGATATCCAGGCGTGGACTCCATTCAATCATTCAAGATCCTTACAGGGCGCCAGTTTGCTCCTGGAGGTCAGAGGTCAAATTGGATCAGGATAATACAGAAAGGTATGTTGATGCTCCTACCTACTTAGGCACCTAGGTAGGAACCTACCTAGGTGGCAAGGTACCTTCCTAGGTACAAGTATATGATCATTGGTAGCAGTGTCCAGAGTGTAAGCATTGGTAAGCTTGTTTTTTACTTTGGATATGGCATTTTAAGACAAAAATATGATAAGAACATGTTTCATAATGGGATTAAGATGATGTAGCATGTTGCCTACCTAACCATTTACCTATTACCAGCACAAGTGCATGCATACTTTTCAGTTTGTAATGAAGATGATATCAACATATTGATATTTAGTTGGGGCAATATATAATGAAGAAGAATGTAATATGTAAAATAAATCCTAATCTAACACAGCTGCTGCTGCTAGGTGATTTTATGCTTTATCACATGTGTCATGTCAATCCTTTCATTATAACCTAGTCTTTTTCTTTCTTGAAAGAAATACATCAGAGTCGAACAGAAAAGGGAAAAGGAAAAATCAAAAATTTTCTGCAAAAAACAAGAAAGCATAACATAATTTCATTCCAATTTGAGCAGGAATGAATGGTTCCATTGTCTTAATCATGTTCAGAAATATGATCCCACAATATTGGGTATAATTGCACTTTAAGGTATGCATGAGGCATGTTTTGCACACATTTTACCTCCATGAAGTAAACAATAGGGTAAGGATTGGTTAGGTTAAGCTTTTCTTTTAAGTTAAAAACACTCCTTTTTTAACCTTTTTCAACGGAAAAATATTTCTTCAAAAACAGATTGAGCTAGGGTAGGCTATGTTAGGTTTTTTAATTTGAAAATGTGTGAGAAAAATTGAAAATTTCATTTTTGCAAGGAATGTATTTTCTTACAATGAATGTTAGGCGAGGCTAGGTTAAGTTATGTTATGTTACATTTTTATCTTCCCTTTGCACATTATTTTATGCTATATTACCCAACTCCAAGCCCATTTGTTGATGTTATTTTGCCTACTAACTGAAAAGTATGCATATGCACAGGAAATGAGTGGTCACATCATGTTGACCACCTTCATAGAGTTGCATTGGAAAAAGAAATTCCAAGAATTCAAAAATTACGTTAAGGTGCAGATTTACCTAATATTGTCCTGAAGTGTCATGTCATTCTGAACGTTAAAAAAAAACATCTAGTGTAAAATTTGGGGTATTATTGTGCTTTTATGTATTCACAGGACAAGTTTTACACACATTTTACTGCCATGAAGCAAAGAATGTTGTTAGGTTTGGTTACATGAGGTTAGTTTAGGTGTTTTTATTGATAACAATTTCCTTTTTTTAACAAACACAAATGTTGAATTTTCCTTCAAAAGCAGGTTAGGCTAGGTTAGGTTAGGTTTTTCATTTGACGAATCTTGAGAATTAAGTATGAAATCTTTCTATTTTTAAATATTTATTTTCTCACGGTAGCTTTGTTAGGTTATTCTATTTCTTTTGCTTTTGAACATTATTTGTATGCTATATTACCCAATTGAAGGTCACCTTTTTAGTGTTCTTCTACCTGCCAACTGAAAAGCAAGCATTTGCAGAGGAAATGAGCGGTCACATCATGTTAACCATGTTCATAAACCATTGGAAAAGGAAGGTCCAATAATTCAAAAATTACCTCAAATCTTAAATTTACCACCTTTTGTGGGAACAAAATTAACTTGTACTTTTTGTATTTCATTAAATTAGAAATCCTAACATAAGATATCCTATGATAACACCTTTGCTTTACAGAGGAAAAGCATGTGATTACTGATTAGCATGTCTTGTATACAGTCTAAACTACAAATTACTGAAGCTCCTAAGATGGCAAGTGGAGAAGGTTTAGATAAAGATACCTATATGGAAGAACATTGGAATGTAGAGCTGGTGCTGATTTGGTCTGCTTACTTTGCTTTTCTTTTCCATCCACCTTGCCATGCCAGAATTTGTTGTGCCATTTCCAATTCTTTTTAAAAGGAAAAAAAACAGCAACTGTACACAGATTACAGCACAATGATGTTACTTTTATTTGTATAGGTATCATCCAGATACTTTGAATGGGATATATCTAGGATAAATGCTATTTTTATACTCTGGCCATGATATCCATGATATCCTTCAGCATCCAAATCCAGTGTGAAAAGAATACATGCATATTATGCTGGATTTCAAATAAAGTAATTGTATCAGAATTTTCGTGCACTGTACAATCATTCCAGGACATGCACAGATGTGTAGAGTTTGGCTTGAAAAATATGCTTTGTTCAGGCATATTTTTGCCCAAGTTACTTATTCAGATATCTTGAATAGTATATATATAGAATAGATGGTATTTTTCCACTCTGGCCAGGATATGGCTAGGATATGGGACTCCAGCATCCCAATCCAGTGTGAAAAGAATACATGCATGTTATACTGGACTTCAAACTGAAATAATTGTGCCAGAATTCTGGTGCACTGTATAATCATGGCACAAGTAAAGATGTATTGAGTTATGCTTGAAAGAAATGCTTGGCTGAAGCATAATTTTTTGCAAAGTATCCCTGGATACGTACCATTATTTCATTTTTTCTGGAACTATGCTAGATATGTCTAGAGTAATATGTATTCTCAAGTTGCTTCAACATGGGCAACAACTTAAAACCAGGAAAGTTTGGTTAAATACATTTCCCTTCAATAAAGATGTCATGAGCTGTAGCATATCTGTACATGTGATGTAGGTTTGGTGTTGTGTGTCAAAATTCTGATGGAATTCTTCAGTTTCAAAGCAAGGAAGGTTGGACATGGTTGAATTTGTTATTTAATGTTGCATTTTGAGAGCAAAATGTTTAACATTCCATTCCAAAATTGTAATTTTGTCTTTCTGAACCATTAACTCCTTTCTGTATTTTCCAGTTAGCTTGGGCATGTCAATCAAACAGGAAGAAGTTTGCAGTCATTTGCAAACATCTCAAATCTTTTGGTGAAAAGGTCCCATATATTATAATCCCATATATTCCATATAATTCCTCATGGAGGATAATTTTGTGGATGACAAACATCCAGTACAGGAACATTCTTTCAACCCTGGTTGGACAGAGTACATGTCAGCAGTCAGCAGGCTGGATTTGTGCTTTGCAATCCTGGATGCGGAGAGGAATTTTTTGGGTGTAATTGAATATGGAGAGGATGTTTTTATTCCAGTTTATGTCATCAGAATCTCGGCTTATACTTTCCAGTAAATCTTGAGCACATCACAGAGCAGTCCATTGTCAAGAACCATTATTGACCGACAAGTGAGAATAATGAAGAAGATTTCCTCAAGAGGATGATGCTCTGGATGCACCAAATCCAGGATTAGCCAATTTTTCCAACCCCGGCAGTCACTGATCTGGTTGTATATGTACCCCTACCCTTTCTGATTACTATCGATCGCATATTCTTCTATGCTCAACTGAGTGGGGTGATGCCAGGGTGCAAGATTTGGCTTGTGGGTGCAGTATATTGATATATTATGGCCAGCCAAACATTTTAATTCAAATTAGCATTATTCGCGTTGATCTCAGTTAACCCCACTATCACCTATTATTATATTCCCTGCATGCATTGCGTTTTGTGTGAACCCATTTCTCATCAAGGTATGCGGGATATCGGCCTTTACGTCGGTCCTGGCTCCGCACTGCAAGAGCCGAACTAAGAGCATGGATTCGCGCGGCTGCTTCAAGGACAGCAACAAGAAGTTGTCGTACAAGATGGACAACATCCGCATAGTCAGTGACCTGCGCGCCATCCAGGCTTCGCCGACCGAGAGTGTCGTCGGCGCTGTACTGGCGGCTGCGTCTCGCCTGCATATTAGCGGGTTGATTTCCAACACCGTGCCACCAGAGTCCGTCCGCGCCGCTTACCACGTCCTGAAGAAACTGCCGTGCTCGCAGTGCAAGTCTCGGCACTGGTGGTACATCTGTGGCTTATCTACATCTGTTTGGCACACATCGCGTGCTGACCACCAAAACGTCTCACATCAGTTGATCGTTCGGCGGAACGCCCAGGACGTGGCACGCAGACTGTATCACAGAAAGAGTGCTGCAAAGAAACCCTTGCTTGAACAATTGAACAACTTTATACTTGCAAGCATTGGGGAGGGGGGGGGCGATGGAATGAACTGATTTCCCGCTACAAGTCGTCGAGGCACCTTTAGAGTTTAGCATATCTTACGTCTGTAGATATGTGGCAAAGTGGTAGCAACTACTTGTGATACTTGTGATGACTATTTGAGGCGTCCGCTGCCGCACCTGTGAGGCGACTACTGCCACGGCTGTGAGGTGGCCACTGCTACGGCTGTGAAGCGGCCGTTATTATGTTTGTGAGGCGGCCACTGCCACGGCTGTGAGACGATGGCTGTCATGGCTGTGAGGCGGCCACTGCCACGACTGTGAGGCGGCTGCTGTCATGACTGTCAGGCGGCCACTTCCGCACCTGTGGGGCGGCCGCTGTCATGACTGTGAGGCGGCCACTTCCGCACCTGTGAGGCGGCCGCTGTCATGACTGTGGGGCGGCCACTTCCGCACCTGTGAGGCGGCCGCTGTCATGACTGTGAGGCGGCCACTTCCGCACCTGTGAGGCGGACGCTGTCATGACTGTGAGGCGGCCACTGTCATGACTGTAAGGTGGCCGCTGCTCTGGCTGTGAGGTGGCCGTTGTCAGGGCTGTGAGGAAGCCGCTACCGCAACTGTGAGGCGGCCACTGCCACGGCTATGAGGCGGCCACTGCTGCGACTGTGAGGCGGCCATGGTCAGGGCTGTGAGGCGGCCGATGCCGCACCCGTGAGGCGGTCACTGTGATGGCTGTGAGGTTGCCGATGCCGCGGCTGTGAGGCCGCCACTACCGCGGCTAAAACTGATCGGCAATGGTGTGAAATGTTATCTTAGTTATGCCCAATTTTGCACCACTGAAATTCATATAGATCAGGATTCCATCCATATCAGCGTATTTTCATGTTTCTTCCACAAAATATATCCAGCTGAAAAATGTGCTTCAGAAGATATTAAAGGAAAGGGCTTATGCCTACTAGTTCTGTTTCTACCGTCCAAGTGTAGAAGTACTGTACCTATCAGTAATCAACAATTTTTCGTTGTTTTGTATGTGATGTAAGATGACAGCTAATGGGAATTATAAATATTAATCTGGACTAGAAATGTAATCTATTCTATACACGGTAGAAGATTGTGAGTAATTGATGTCCGATTGCCGAAGATCGCTTGGGATTTTTCACCTTTATGTGCCGAACTCCGGATTGTGTCATTCTTCGCTATCTTGGAGGGAATTTTGTTCATCCTCCACTGTCTCCGAGCGACTTTGCTTTCCGAGCGACTTTGCTATCCGAACGACATTCAGGAGTTCCTATGGGAAGGGCGACATTCGTTTTGGTGCGCAAAAATTTACTCAGGGCGCCAAGCGACACCTATTTTTGATGAAATAATCGAAGAAAGCATGGAAGGCCGTCAGATCTGCAACAAGTGGGTAATCATGAAAAATCATGTTTCGAAAATTTCATGTTATCCAATCCCAAGGGACAACCATCACCATTTCATCACCCAACCCCACCCCCTCCCCATTGGACCCGTACCTGATTGGCGACCAATTTCCCAGAATTGTATCTCGTTGGCGACCACCGAAAGGCTTTTTTGAGCCCTGCCCGCACCAGGTGTGTCGCAACAGGAGCATTTTCACTGCAACCCTGTTAGTACTTGTAATCCTTTCCCTCCAAAAGGTAGTGCGGATTTTTCGATACCTTTGGTGGTGCTTGGACCCCACCATATTTGCCTTATTGACCTCATTTACCAATTTGATTTCTAATTCCCCTTAAAATTGACTTGAGATGGACCAAGGAGGATAATATTCCAAAATCTTCAAAATTCCACCATTCGCAGTAATTGCAGCATAGCAACACCAAATCCAGATCATACTGTTCTTTCATCAAATCAAATAACTCTGTTTTCCCAAAAATTTCAATCAAGGTCCAGGTTACTAAATGGAGGTCAGGTCAAGTTCTTTCTTCTTATCGCAGTAGGGGGAAAACCTTTCGTGCAGAACATGATATAAGAATGATATAGACATTCTGCTTTCAAATATGTGACAAGGTCAATGGTGTTAGGTCAGGTCAAGTATGACGGATATTCTACACTGCCGTCTTGTGTGTGGAGTTGGGAATTTTGTGCGAGTCAGCTGCCTTCGCGACATTGCGCCCGAAATGTCGTCTTATGCCGAATGCTACTGTTCTTTGTGAATTGAAATTTTAATTCGGTTTTAGAGCCACCGAAGTAGTACACCATGACATTGCGTGAACAAACAATGATCCGAGATGACCCGACCTCGTGTGACCGGACCTTATTACATAAAGCAAATATAAAGCATATAAAGAGCAAATATAAAGAGGTGCAAAATGTCGGACACTAGAAACACATGGCAGACGTAAGGAGTCTTCATAGAGGTGCGAGGGACACGAATAAGGCCACAAGGATGCCGCACCCAAAAGCATTTCTGGCCGCGCTGCTGTCAGTACCTGTAATCATTACCCTAGTGGAAGTAAGGTCAGTCTCGCTGCTGACAAAATTTGTTTTTCTGATGGCATCAATATCCATTGATCGAAATGCACAACAAGAGCAGCTGTGTCTCAATCAGATTCAATGGCTGTGACGAATTGGGAAATATTAATGCATTGGTGACATTGGTACCTATTAATCGTAAGGTGAACGGTAGAATGCGGAGAAAGTGACAACTAATGCACACAAAACTGCTCGGAAAGATGATGCAAAGCCGTGACTAATCCCACACCGTTCACTGTGACTGACCAGGGCCGTGGAGAACGCACTGTCTAACAGGGTTGGATTTATACTTTGCAATCCTGGAGAGGAGAGGACAATTTCTCAGTGATGAAATACGGAGAGGATATTTTCCTCCAAACCTTGGCATCAGAATCTCACTTTGAAGTTTCAGGTGAATCTTAAGCACTTTACCACGGGGCAATTAATTGTCGAACAACACCATCAGACGTCCAAATTGAAAACACATGGAGGAAACAACATGGATAATAATTTTGTGAAGAGGACAATGCTATGGATGGCAAAATCCAGGAAAAGCCCGTTTCTTCTACCCTGACGTCCACTGTGGCGGGCCAGGGTCGCAGAGCACACCGTCCACTGTGGCGGACCCGGGCTGTGGAGCACACCTACTATGGCGGACCAGAGCCGCGAAGCACACCATCCACTCTGGGGGACCGGTGCCGCGGAGCACATGGTTCACCGTAACGGACCGGAGCCGCGGAGCACACCGTCCACTGTGGCGGACCAGGGCCGCGGAGTACATCATCAACTGTGGCAAACTAGGGTCGCGGAGTACACCGTTCACTGTGGTGGACCGGGACCGTGGGGCACACCTACTATGACGGACTAGGGCCGCGAAGCATAGCGTCCACTGCGGCGGATCAGGATCGCGGAGTACATCATCTACTGTGGTGGATCAGGGTCGCCGAGCAAACTGACCACTGTGGCGGATCAGGGCCGTGGAGTACACTGTCCGTTGTAACGGACTGGGGCCGCGGAGCACACCGTCCACTGTGGCGGATCAGGGCCGTGGAGTACACCGTCCATTGTAACGGACCGGGGCTGCGGAGCACGCCGTCCAGTGTGGCGGAGCGGGGCCGCGAAGTACACCGTCCATTGCGGCGGATTATAGCCATCAACAGGTCAAATTATGTCATGCCATGGCAATGGCGTACCTAGGATTTGCGAGAGGAGGCAAATTGATTTTGAAGGTGCCCACCTACCCCATTGAAATTTCCCCGGATTTCCACAAAAAATTCAAAAGGAGTTCTTTATATTTTTGTTATATAATAATTAGTTACCAAATTAACTGTCCTGTGGAGGGGGCCAAATCTGCCACCATTATTTCAGAATCACCGGATTTCAACCCTAACTCCTCCCATCCTGTTTGAAGGTTTTTCTTTTGGTATCCCTTCAAAAGTCACCTCACACTGGTAAAATTACACCTGAACAAAGCACTCAAAAATGTAAGATTTGCCAATATCATGCATTCCAATTAATAACGCCCGGTCGCCAAAACGCCAACGTTCGTGCACGCGTACACCCCCTTGCGCAGTCGGCGCATTCGCCACTCTACGTGCGCTTCTCCGGTTTCTGCTAGGTCTCCCACGTTTTGCTAATTACTGTCACGTGATAGTCTTGTGCCACATTTGACATGTGGAATGCTTGGTAATGCGACTCACTGGAAAAAATCGATCAATTCAATTCGATGTATTAGTTCTGTTCTTCCCACATTTTCTCGTGATTAAGAAATCCTGAAACACACTGAGCTTTGATGCACCTCATCTCTTTGGTTAAATAAGCTCCCAGATTTGCTACCGAGCCGTGACCCTAGCTAGGTGTTCGTTTTTTTACCCGTTGCGTTTTTCTTCTTCTATGGATGTGTTTTATGGCTCCAGCCAATTTGTGTTAGGGGCCCGGCACATGTTTGAGACCGGGCTCTTTTTTACAGCTTTGTTGCTGTTTTATACACCGATGATATTTTTGAGGTATCGGTGCGTTTTCGAACACGCCGATGTGTTTACTTAGTGCCCGGTCTTTTTGTTCCTTGTTTACGATCAAGTTCCTTTTTGAGGGCCCAGCCTGTTTTTGAGGCCCCGTGTGGTCTTATTACCCTGGTGTGCCTTGAGGCTCTCCGTTATGTTTATATTTAGCGCTCCCGGTGTGTTTATTTCGAGCTGCAGCGCATATTTAATGCCCTGTCGCTTTTTGCGAAACTCGATACGCTTTGGATTACCCACATTACATTTTGGGACTACCGACGGAATTTTTGGTCCCGAACGCGATATTTGGGGGGCCCGTGGTCACTTGTTAGGGTCTCGAGCGCGAGATTTAGTGGCTATAACACGCTTTGGGGGGCCCAACACGTTATTGAGCTTTTGGAGCGGTTATTAGGGCCCAGAGTGATTTTCCATGTCGGGAATGTTTTTCGTTGCCCCTGCTTCATTTGCTGGGTGATCCAAATGAGACTTTTGGAGCCCCGGTGCGACTTGTAATGGCCCTAGCGTGATTGTCAGGGACCCGGACGAGAATTCTTGGTACCCCTAGGTTCAGCGTGACTTTCCGGGGCCCCGGGCCCGACCGTTTGTGGCCTCCGTCGTGATTTTCTTGAACCCGAGCACGACTCTTTTTTGAGCCCCCAGCGTGATTTTCAGGGGCCCAGGCGGGAACTTTTGAGGCCCCATTGTCCTTTTCAGAATTCCCTGCGCGACTTTTTAGCCCCCAATGTGACTTTTCGGGGCCCGGTGCGATTAGTGGGGGCATAAACTGGATTTTTTAAGGAGACTGGCGCAATTTTCTTCCGGAGCTCGACACGATTCTTGGGGGCCCCACAACCTGTCAGGTAGGCAACTGCCCACAATGTCCCCTCCCCATTCGGCATGCCACTGTGCCATGCAATTATGCAACATAAGCATACAGGAATAACTCATCTGCTTCATCACTCACAAGTGATTTCAACTCCCAGGTTCTCCAGACAGTTTGAGGAAAGTCAAACATCTCCTACATGGATAGGCAAGGATGGACTATTAGGCAACAGGGATACCATGGAATTCAGATCATAGTACTTTTGCTGCAATACATACCTTCTTCCGCAGGCTGCTTTGGAGATGGATGCGCTCCTGAAGTTTCGTCAGGGTTGGAGTTGGATGTGGATGGAGCAGTACTGTGAAGGTTCTGCTCCATTTGCATATGGTTCAAAGGACTTCTTTCTGTTTACATTAGCAATGCAGGTAATGAAGTAACACTTTCATTAATTGACTTCTATGGTGTTCTGAGTGAGCAGCAGAATCGAGATGGGTTCTTGTGATATACGTTATAGAAGTAATGTTATGATGTAGCTTTTAGACTCCAGTGGGAATGGTATTGATTCACTCATTAGTGAATCCATACCATAACCAACATAACCTAATCTAGCATATCCTAACCTGCCTTTGGATACAAAAAATAGAAACAAAAATTAAGCAATATATTTTCTGGAAATTTTCTAAATTGAAAAACCGAACCCAACCTAACCGAACCTATCGTCAGCTGCTTTTGAAGGGAAATTTCCGATTTTATTTTATTTTTGAAAATTTTCGCCAAATTTTCCAACTTAGAAAACTAAACTAGCCTAACCGAGCCAATCCGGTATCATTATGCTTTAAGGTGGTAACAAGACACGTTCTTACACACATTTGCCTCCATATAGCAAACAAATGGGTTAGGTTTGCTAAGTTAGGTTAGTTTAGGCTTTTCGAGTTGGAAAACTTTTCAAAAATTTCCAAGAAAGTTTCCTCCCAAAATTGCGAATTATTTGGTAACTTTGCGGTTTAAGGTATTATTTCTTTTTTTCTTTTTTCCAGAATACCATGTTTATGAAGGATACTAAGATGATGGGACCACTTATTTTCTGTGCAAATGCTTACTTTTCAGGTTGTGAGCAAAATAATGCCAAAGAAGGCCTTTCAGTTCGGTAACATAGCATAAACATAAATGTTTTCTTTTTAAATGCAACAAATCCTAACCTAACCTAGCCTAACCTACCTTTTGAGAACAAAAAATTAAAAAAAGACAAAAATGTCAAGCAATTTATTTTCTGAAAATTCTCAACCTTAAAAATGAAACCTAACCCAGCCTCCATAACCTAAGCTGCTTTTGAAGAAAAAAATTCTATTTTTTCGTGAACATGTTTGTAAAAAATTTCGGAAACTTTTGGGTATTATTGTGCTTTAAGGTGGAAACAAGAAAAGCTTTATGGGCGCTGTATGACCAACACAGTCAATGCGGCCATACGCCCAAATAACCAACCAACCAACCAAGACAAGTTTGTACACACATTTGTCACCATAAAACAAACAAATGGGTTAGGTTTGGTTAGGGTAGGTTGGCTTAGGTTTTTCAAGTTGGAAAAATTGTCAAATTTTTTTCCAATTAAAATAAAATGAATTTACACCCAAAATAAGTGGTCCCATCAACTTAGTCACCGTCATGAACATGGTATTCTGAAGAAAAATTCAAAAAATATAAAAATCACCTTAAAATGCAAATTTACCAACCATTTTTTATCCAACAGCAGCTTATGATAGGTTAGGTTTGACTGGGTTAGGTTCTTTAAACTTTGAAACTTGAAAATTGAAAAATGCTTAACTGTCTCATGCGCAGTGAAATTGAAACACGCCTGATGCTACCAATTTCTGCAATATAAGAGGAAAAATATATGACGTCACCAAAGCTTGAAAGCGAACTTTGGTGTACCTTCTAAGGTAATAGTATCGTGGGTGGCATTTAATGCGCGCTACCAGACATTGGTCTTGTATGACTCTATAGGGTTTGTTTAGGAAGTAATGTGTGGCCATAGCTTAATACCTATTTCTTTCTCCAGGAATATCAATTATAATGAGGTGTCTATACGGCTTCTTGCTGACTTTTTTCTCTCATGGTTTTATAGGCTGGCAGATTGGCTCACACGTGGCTTTCGTTGGTTCAGTTTGAGATTGGGTTTCCCCATATGAATATTGAATGCATGCACATTGTCATTGGGCATGCAGGTAGGTACCTTGGTAAATATCAAGCTGATGGTGTGATGGGTAGGTTGTGAAGATAATCATAGTTTGTATATCCACAATCTCAATGATAGCCATGATTTTTTTCACTGGACTGGATTGCATGCAAGTTTGACAATGACTGGAAATTAAGAATGGAATGAATCATGTTCAAGCTCCATATGCATGTGGCTTTGCCATTGGTGGTGTGTACAAACATGAGTATGACCATGCAATCATTGCTTAGTTGCTTAGCATATTTTTGTTCAGACAATCTGGTTTAAAATGCATCAGCATCAGATAATCTGAACATTTTATGATTTAAGCTGTACTTCCACAGTGGAGGGAAATCCAGCTATTTTGTTTGTTTTGCACACAATTGTAAATTTTTCAGCAAAAGGTGGAGAGTCAGTCCACTATCTAATCCAAATCTGTTTCTTTTCAGTACAAAACGTGCTGGTTAACATCAATGTTTCTACTTAGCATGGGGTTTTTCATTTTTCCCTTTACCTTTCTTATCAGCATAAAATAGCATAGGTTATTGGGGGCCCAAATCAACATTGTGGGGGCCAAGATCAACATTGGTGGGGCCATGGCCCCCAAAAAGGATACAAATTGACGGCCCTGATATAGCAGTTTAATTAATGCATACAAAAGTGGGATTTATAAATTTACATATACTCAAGTCTTATCAAGAAAATCAGCCTGCGTAAAACCATGGATTTCACCTTCAATATCATGCTCAATCAACCAAAAGCAAATATTCTTTTATCATAAACTTACATATCGAACTGCTGAAAGCAAGAACAAAATATAACAGGTATAAAAACACATTGATTACAATAATTAGAAAAGCAAAAATTATTTATTATCCGGTGGAATTTGCCAAACATCAAAATAATCCAAAAGACATGGAAAATGCTTAACCGGGTACTGAGGCAATCTTCTTCCAAACATAATTTCCCTGAAAAAGAATGAACACAGATACAGACATCACTCTAGAAAATGATGCAGCTATAGCTGAAGGATTCAAAGCAACACCAAAGCTTTAGAATATATCCATACCTACCCAGATATGTCAATGGTGCTATTAGCAATAACAGAACACAAATTGGATACAGTGATTGCTTCTCTAAAAAATGTTGGGTCAGGAATTGATGGAATAAATTCCAGGATATTTAAACAATCATATAGGTCCCTATTACCACACTTAACTCATGTCATCAACTTATGCCTGAGTAGTGGAATCTCCCCAAGCCATTCAAAAAGTGCTGTTTTAAAGCCCATCTACAAAAAAGGTGACCCAACAACATTTAGTAACTACAGACCAATTAGTATTCTTCCATGTATGTCAAAACATTAGAAAAGATAATCTACAACCAACTCTTGGAACATTTCACCCTACACAATCTACTTTCTGATAAGCATTTTGGGTTCAGAAAAGAGAGGTCCACATATATGCCTCTTCTCTTAATACAGAGCCTGATCACTAAAGGTTTTTAAAATAATGAATATGTTTGATGTTATAATGAATATGTTTAAAATATTAGGTGCAAAAATGCAAATATATGGTGGGAGGGAATTGCAATCAAAATGATACAGTCATATTTTTCAGGAAGAACACAAGCTACTACAATTTAAAAAAACAGCACCACTGCTTTCAGAAAAATTACCATGGGTGTGCCACAAGGCTCAATTTTAGGCCACTTACTCTTTATAATATATATATATATATATATATATATATATATATATATATATATATATATATATATATATATATATATATTTATATATATATATATATATATATATATATATATATATGTTAAAACACAGAACAATGGGAGCATAGCTTTATTCACAACGTTTCGGCTCACGCCTTTCTCAAGCTATGAAGAGAAGAGTGGGGGAGAATGCGCGGGAGAATGTGGAAAAGTTACTATGGGGAAACGGGACGGGGGATAGGGGCCAGAATTAGGGAACATCGTTCAGACCTCAGATACCATAGAATTTCTAATGCTATGGTGGTGCATGTTGATGAAGAAGACCATCTCCCAAATTGGAAAGAAGCATCTGTTCTTAGTGGTGGACTTGGGAAGAGGTGTCGGAAGACAGTGGAATCCGCGTATATTGCCACACGTGAGAATATCAATGGTGTTTCTGGTAGTTTCAAAATTGCAAGTGTTGTAGCGGAACTGATTGTGGAACATATTGAAAAAGGATAGGTTATACATCACTGTCGTACTTATTTGGTCGTTTCCAATGTACTGTTTTCACTGTCTCGTTCATTCAGTGTCAACACATGCGAAGTGCTTTATGATTGATGTCTCATGACCTGTGTTCGAATTGGGAAGGAAGAGAAGGGGAAAAAGTAAAGGGAAAAAGAAGAAGAGGAGATGTGAAAAAAGAAGAAAACAAAAGAAGAAAAAGACGACAAGTGCCAAATACTCCCATGCCTGTAAATTGTTCGTAGCTTGAGAAAGGCGTGAGCCGAAACGTTGTGAATAAAGCTATGCTCCCATTGTTCTGTGTTTTAACAATTTGTCATTCCATCTTAACTAGTACAAGTATGTCTTACAGTAGCAACGGCGAGCATAGTGGCATTGTGTTACAAGAATTTCACCTGCGGCATAAGATTACCAGCACCAAGAACAGAATTCAATTTCTATAAAACTGTATCTCCGAACAAGTCCTACCAAGATCTGCACCAGCACAACTGCATTCGGTAGGTCATCCATTCTCTGCCTGTGCTCGGGCATATCTGGAGGACGGGATTGCCGACTTAAGAAACCATCGTCGAGTGCTTGAGAGCCGCATCAATGGAGTTCACCTTCCACACCATCTAGTGGTAAGATTACAGCGTCAGGACTCTGAACAAAAGCGTAACCACCAGACCAAGCTGGTACGCCGGATGGAAAGCAGCCCATGGAAAGACTCTGGTAACCGTGACTTGATTACCAACCTTTCGGACCGCGATCTAAGTTCGGTAGAAACAGAAGCCTTATCATTCGGCCTCAATTTCGCTGTCGGATCCCACAAACAAGACTATCTGAAATCCGTAACTCACAACCAGTGGTATTCTGACAGTGATATCGACAAGGGTTTCATCCAAGGACTCACCACCTGTTGTTCGGCGTTATCGGCCACAAGACAGCCATCCCTCCCACGAAGATATTTGAAAGCTCTGAAAGAACTCGGCAATGACCATCAGATACTAATAACAAGAGCAGACAAGGGCGGAGGAGTGGTAGTTCTAAACCAAAGTGACTATGTGTCAAAAATGAATGCTCTTCTAGACGATGCAGTGACATACCAATCGGTACCAATAGGAAGTGCACAGAAAGAGAGTGCCCAGTTTCAGAAGAAAGCTCGCTCCATCCTGAGAAAATCAGTGAAAGGAAAAGGACTTCTACACCTAATAGAAGAGTCCCCAAGGACGCCTTCCATGAGAGGTCTACCAAAAACTCACAAATCTGATGTACCCATGCGTCCAATTGTTTCAGGTATAGGAAGTGCTCCACATAAGCTGGCGAAAAAAACTAGCAAAACCTTTGTCAGAAATGCTAGGGCAGATAAGCGATAGCCACCTAAGGAATTCAGGCGACTTACTAGGTAGAATCCGAGATATAGACTTCACCAGAAAAAAGCTGGCAAGCTTTGACGTGAAATCCTTGTTCACGAATGTCCCTATCGGGGAGCCATGGAAGCGGTTTCTAGGGCCTTAGACAAGTCAAATAAATTAGAGCTTCCAGTTCCAAAGAGTCATTTCATACAGCTCGTGCGTACATGTGTGGAATTTGGAGCACTACAGTTTCAGGGGGAAGAACATCGGCAAATCAACGGCCTCACCATCGGCTCACCATTGAGTCCAGTTCTGGCATGTTTGTTCATGGAAACCCTCGAGGCGGACAATTTCAAATCTATGATTGGCCCCAACTCCCTCTGGCTGAGATACGTAGATGACATATTGGTGATTGTTGATCAAGACACTGATCTTGATGCGGTCAACACAAATATTAACGCGGTACATCCATCGATTCAATTCACGTTAGAAAAGGAAAAAGAAAAAGATAATGAGGCTGAGATTCCTTTCTTGGACACACTGATCAAATGCTGTGACAGCAGATGCACATTTTCAGTGTACAGAAAGCCCACTAACAAAAACGATATTTTGCACTACTTCTCGGGTCACAGCCATGAAACAAAAACGGGGTCCTAATGGGCTTTTTCTTAAGGGCTCATAGAATATGCAGTCCTGAGTGCCTCGCAGAAGAATTGATTTTCATCAAGGAGTCTTTCAAGTTGCTGAAATATCCAGAGGGTCCGATAGTGAAGTTGCGCCAAAAAGCGAAAAAAGTGATGTGCATGACAAAGGCCAAGCAACGAGTTTTGACGAAAAGGTGCATATCAGTACCGGAAACACAGGGAGCAGTCACCATCTCCCGATTCACAAAAGACAAAATCAACATCAGTCTCTCAGCAGGGGTCAAAATCAAAGACATAGTCAAGAAAGGGGTCCGCAACGTGAACGAAAAAAGCGTAGTCTACAAAATTCCTTGCGCGGGAGAATGTGGAACAAGTTACTATGGGGAAACGGGACGGGGGATAGGGGCTAGAATTAGGGAACATCGTTCAGACCTCAGATACCATAGAATTTATAATACTATAGTGGTGCATGTTGATGAAGAAGACCATCTCCCAAATTGGAAAGAAGCATCTGTTCTTAGTGGTGGACTTGGGAAGAGGTGTCGGAAGACAGTGGAATCCGCGTATATTGCCACACGTGAGAATATCAATGGTGTTTCTGGTAGTTTCAAAATTGCAAGTGTTGTAGCGGAACTGATTGTGGAACATATTGAACAAGGATAGGCTATACATTACTGTCGTACTTATTTGGTCGTTTCCAATGTACTGTTTTCACTGTCTCGTTCATTCAGTATCAACACATGCGAAGTGCTTTATGATTGATGTCTCATGACCTGTGTTCGAATTGGGAAGGAAGAGAGGGGGAAAAAGTAAAGGGAAAAAAGAAGAAGAGGAGATCTGAAAAAAACAGGAAAACAAAAGAAGAAAAAGACGACAAGTGCCAGATACTCCCATGCCTGTAAATTGTTCATAGCTTGAGAAAGGCGTGAGCCGAAACGTTGTGAATAAAGCTATGCTCCCATTGTTCTGTGTTTTAACAATTTGTCATTCCATCTTAACTAGTACAAATATATATATATATATATATATATATATATATATATATATATATATATATATATAATCTTGTAAATTTGCATGTAGTATGTGAGACATTTCTATATGCTGATGACACAGCCATTTTTTTCTTCAAAAGTACTGACTGTACAGAGCTTCATAACAAGATCACAAATTCCTTGCCAAAAATTCACAATGGCTGCATTCAAATCTTTTGTCATTAAATGAATCCAAAACTGTATACCAGCTGTATAACAATCATAAAACAGATATTGGTATCAAGATTGAATTTAATGGGACTGCTATTTTGCATCAAAATCCAGTAAAATACATTGGTGTATACATAGATGAAAATATGAAATTTGCATCCCATATCAGCAGTATCTCAAACATAATAAGCCACAACATAGGAATGATATGAAAAATAAAATAATTCCTAGGCAAAAATCTCCTCCTAAAATTGCATAGTGCATTAATTCTCCAATTTATAAATTATTGCTGTTTTCTCTAGGGTACGAACTATGCTATTCAAACACACAAATTATCCTTTCTTCAGAAAAGAATGATGCGTATTATTGAGGGTGTATTTCCCCCTCCGAGTGCAAACCCTATCTTTAAGAAATACAAAATTGTAAAAGTCCAAGATATAGCAAAACTTGAAATGTTGCTTATGATGCAAAAAATCATTTATAATCAGCTACCTCATTCAATTAGACCCCTTTTCACAGAATCGCTCAATACCCCACATTCCACAAGATTGCAAAACCACTTCCAACACAGCTATTCAAGCAAAAATTATCGTCTCTTCACCATTGGATGTTTTGGATCCAAGCTTTGGAATACTATCATAGCAAAAGATTTTCTGCATATAGAGATACCAAATTATAAAACTGTTCTAAAAAAAATAACATTAAGCATACTTCTTGAGCAGATATTACATGGCATGCATTCACTACATCTGTTGGATGCCAGGGGAGTACACATGTGTATGTATGTGTGTTTGTGTGTGTGTGTGTGTTTGTGTGTGTGTGTGTGCAGGGGTGCTGGCATTGGATAGTAGCAAGGAGACAGTGCTGGTCGTAGGCGACTCTCGTGTGCGGCATTTAGATAGGGTATTCTGTAAAGGTCCGAAAGGCAGGAGGTACATCACCAGGCCTCGTGCCAAGGTCAAAGACCTGGTGCCAGTGGTGGCACAGGCCACCAGTGAGCACCAGTTTAGTGCAGTTGCAGTGCAGGTGGCAGTAAATAACATAGGTCCTACTAGGATTGAGGAGCTGTTGCAAGACTACAGGGCCCTTCTGGCCACCCTGAAGCATAGCAATAGCAGTCATTGTGACTGCTATTCTGCCTAGGGCTGGAGTCTCCCCTGAGTGGAGCTCTAGGGCACTGGCAGTCAATGCCAGGGTAGGTAGGCTCTGCCATGAGTTCGGTTTGACCTTTGTTGACGAGTGGTGCAGGTTTTATGGCTCACAGGACCTCTATCAGAGGGATGACCTGCACTTCTCCGAGAAGGGGGTGCATGTGTTAAGCAAAGTATATGAGCATGTCCTTCAGGGAAACTAGACAATGGGGTGGGGAGGGATGAAGTGGCATTGCCATCTCAGGGATATGCCAATAGTGATAGGCTAGGCAAAATAACCTCACAGTCAGCAAATAGGGATAGCAGTAGTTCAAGGGGTCAGAGTGGTAGCTCATCCAGAGGTGAAAGAGCTACTCAACATGAAAAAGCCGAAGCTGGTTATGGAACATATGCTAAGTGTATGATGCTTAATGCTCAGAGTATTCGATCAAAATTTGATGAGTTCAAGTGTTATGTTGCTGAGGAGGAACACGATTTTGTTTGCATTACTGAGGCATGGGTCAGTGAGGGTGTTTGGGGGATAACTTGCAGGACTATGAGATCCAGGGATACAATATGTTTTCGTGCAATAAGGGTCCAGCAGTGAAAGGGGTGGTGTAATGCTCTATGTGAATAGCTTATTCAGTTCTCAAAAAGTAGCTGATGGGGTAAAAAATGTGTCTGTGGAGTCCATTTGGCTTAATGTCGCCGTGGGAAAAGGCAACAGCAATACACTGAGGATAGGAGCTTTGTACCGATCAGGAACCTTGCCACATTCTCAGCAACTGGAGCTCGATAGGGTGATTTGCGAGGAAATCAGTAGAAACTTTTGGAGGAAATGTCCTATTCTTGGTGATTTTAATCTAAAAAGATATGAAAATGTTGGTGTTGGCTCCCCATCATGTAAAATGTTTAGGAAATGCCTTTAAGAGGACCTGTTCTACAACAGTCTGCAACGGAACCAACCAGACAGGGCTCATTCTTGGACCTTGTCTTCTCAGATTTAAGTGATTTATTTCAAGACTTGACAGTAGGAGAAACTCTGGGAAGAAGTGACCATAACATAGTGAGATTCAAGGCACAAATACCTGGCCCAATCAAGGATAATTTGGCAAAGGTTCCAAATTCTAACGGGGCGGACTTTGACTGCATGAGAGCGGCTTTTAGTGCCATAGATGAGAAGAAGAATTTTCCAATTTAAATGCCTGTGAAACGTGGGAAGAGTTCAAATCTTACTTGACGTAAATTCAGATTAGACATGTCCCCCAAAAGCAAAGGCGCAAAAGAAGGGTAGGAAAGCCAGCATGGCTTCCGCCAGATTATATAAAAGCAATTAAGGCTAAGAAAGATGTACTTAGAGTGTTTAAGGACGCTTCAAGTATCGTAAATCTAAGGTCGTATGAAAAAGCTAGAGACGCTGTGAAGCAGAAAACCAGAGTAGCAAAGCGAGCAAAAGAATTGGATTTGGCTAGGAACTGTAATGGGGACAGCAAAAAGTTATTTCGTTTTTACAAGCTGAGTAAAGTCTCTAGCACAATTGGTCCACTGAAAGTAAATGGGACTATATTAAGTGAGGATGGTGAGATG
>JAOTOM010003591.1:37500-168374 GCA_034440615.1 Ashinkailepas kermadecensis
CAGCGGAGTCCGCCTCACAAAGCGTACGGCTCGGACAGGAGTCGGGGGCGTCGCCACCGGGGGTGGAGTGGGGGGCAGCGAGGGCAGTCGCCCCTTCCCCCTGCCGTGTGAGACTGGGGCGCCCCCCTGAGATTTGAGAAGGCTCCTATCCGGAAATGCACAGGAAAAAAGGTGAGCAAGAAGGCCGACGGGACAGAAGATCATGCTGTCAAGAAGACTGGTAACCCCAAGACTGGTATGCCCCAAGACTGGTAACGAGGCCCCCAGGAAATCTAATCAGGTCCCTATAAGAGACGTCGGACAAAGATTGGGAGGAGGCCTCCAGGACGAAAAGGATGCCACCGAGACGGGGAAGAAGCCACCCAGGTGAGACGAGAAGGCTCCGATGGGTTGCAGGATATTCTTAATTTGAAAAACGAGGCCACTTAGATGGAAGAGGAGGCCCCTACAATAGAAAGTAAGGACGTATGCTGGGGGAAATCATATATATATGCTTTTTATATATATATATATATATATATATATATATATATATATATATATATATATATATATATATTTATATATATCATCCGAACATATCACCTAGAAAAATCGAGGTGGGATACAAAAACATGGCGCCAGGGGTCGAAAAATCAGGCCGGGATTCGGACTTTAAGAAAAAAATTATAAAACATCCACACAAATCGTGTTGAGCCCAGAAAACGGGCGTTCGGTCCCCGGAATTACGCGGCTGGGCGCGATAAGTCGCGCTCGGACCCATAAACATCGCACCGAAGCCCCAAAATCGTACTGGGGCCCTACAAATGTGCGTCAGAAGCTCCAAATATACACAGCGGGACCCTGAGAGCACAACGGGGGCCGAAAATGCAACTGGCCCTCCAAGGCGCATAGAGTCTCGGAAAAAGCGGCAGGGGCTTAAAACATGCGTTGCAGCCCTAAATTAGCATACCGGGAGCTCTAAAAAAATACACCGGAAGGCTCAAGGAACACAGGGGCCATGAGGCCGCACAAGGGCCTGCAAAAGTGGCTGGGGCCGCAAAAAGCAACATGGTTCTGAAACGAACAAAAAGACCGGGCACATCGGGATCTTCGAAAACGCGCCGACACCTAAACAAATCATCGGTGCACAAAAAAGCAACAATCCATAAAACGAGCAGGGGTTTCGAATATGTGTTGGGCCCCTAACACAAATGGATTGGAGCCCTAAGACACATTCGTAGACGAAGAAAGACGCAACGGGTCCAAAAAAAGAACGGTGAGGTAGAGCCTCGGTTCGGTAGCCAATCTGGGAGCATATTTAATCAAAGATATGAGTTGCGTCAAAGCTCAGCGGGTATCCGCATTTCTTTGTCACCAGAAAATGTGGGAAGTAGGGAACTAATGATCGAATTTAATTTATCGAATTTTCGCAGCGGACGCCCATACGAAGCATTCCATCACGTCAAATATTGCGCAAGTCTATCATGTGGCAGCAATTAACAAAACGTAGGCTTAGCAGAAACCGTAGCATCTCACGAAGTGAGGCGAATGCGCCGAATGCGCAAGATGCGTGTGCATGTGCACGAACGTTGGCATCGCGGCGACCGGGCACTATGAACTGGAATGTCTGAAAATAGAAAATTTTACATTTCAAAGTTATTTGTAGAAGTGTAATTTCAGCAGTGTGAGGTGACTTATCAAGGCATACCAAAAGAATACCATAGAACAGGGTGGGGGAGTTAGGATTGAAATCCGACGAATCAGAAACGATGGTGGTAGATTAGGCCCCTCCACAGAACACTTCATTTGGTCATGAATTATTATAGTTAAAAAAACTTCCCTTTGACAAAATAGTGGTCGAAATCCGAGGACTTTTTAATTGGGGTAGGTGGGCCTCCTCCAAATCCGTTTGCTCCCTCTCCCTTGACGCAAATATAGGTAACCCACTGGTACCCCAATAATTAAAAAAAAAACATGCTCCCGTGGGGCAAAGCCAATATTAAGGGGGCAAATTCCCCCTTACAAGCATACAAAACAACACCCATGCCACATATGGAATGTGAGGAATACACAGAGGAAGAAATCGACAAGGGACGTTACGGACCGAGCCGCTCATTTAGCGTTCTGGGACGGTTCTGAGCGTTAATCCGTCATAGGGAAATTTACCTAAAATCGTGATGTAATCGGTGTAGCTACTAACTGACCGAGAAAACAAAAATTCGACGCCTGGTTCCAAGTAGAACCAAGCTTTCGCTATAAGATGCACTACTCCTTGTGGCCGTAGTGGCCGTACTTGAGAGGCCAATTTGCATGAAAGATTTGCATGCAAGCCGATTTTAACATTGGACATCCGTGAAAGTTACACGCAACCTGATCTTATTTAGTCCTCACCTTAGCGGTGTAATCATTTTGAAATTTCGACGCACACTTTCAAGTAGAACAATATCTAAGGCAACTGCCAAAAATATCCGGGATGTCGTACTATTGTACCTTTAGAGGCCAAATTGCATTGCATTTGTAATTTGTTGCTGTAAATTGCCAAAATGCTTACTCGATGCTATAGTTCAACCAATTAATCAGGTTTGTGGCAATTTGTAGGCAAACAGAAAGCCTGAAGCTTGTGGGAAAGCAGAAAGCCTGCAGCCTGTAAGTACGCAGAGCCTGCAGCTTGTGAGCAAGCAGAAAGTCTGAAGCTTCTGAGCATACAGAAAGCCTGCAGTATGTCAGCAGCAAGAAAGCATGCAGCTTGCTGGCATGCAACAAGCTTTCAACTTGTGAGCAAATGGAAATCCTTTGGCTTGGGAGCAAGCAGAAAACCTGCAGCTTGTGAGCATGCAGAAAGTCTGCAGCATGAGAGCATGTGGAAAGCCTGCAGTTTGTGAACATGCAGAAAGCCTGCAGATTGTGAGCATACAGAAAGGCAGCAGCTTGTGAACATGCCAGAAGCCTGTAGCATATAAGCATGCAGAAACCTTGCATCTTTGTGAGCATGCAGCAAGCCTGCAGATTGTGAGCATGTGGAAATCCTGTGGCCTGTGAGCAATCAGAAAATGTGCAATTGTAAGCATGTAGAAGCATACAGCATGTGAGCATGTGGAAAGCCTGCAGTTTGTAAGCAGGTGGACAGCCTGCAGTTTTGGGGATGTGGAAAGTGATTTGTTAGCAAAGTGGACAGCCTGCAGTTTGTGAGCATGTGGAAAGCCTGCAGTTTGTGAGCATGTGGAAAGCCTGCGGTTTGTGAGCATGTGGAAAGACTGCAGTTTGTGAGCAATCAGAGAGCCTGAAGTTGTGAGCATGCCAGAAGTCTGCAGCATGTGAGCATGTGAAAAGCCTGTAGCATGTGAGCATGTTGAAGGCCTGCGGTTTGTGAACATGCAGAAAGCCTGCAGTTTGTGAGCATGTGAAAAGCCTGCAGTTTGTGAGCATGCAGAGTCTGCAGCTTGTGAGCATGCAGAAAGCTTGTGGCTTGTGAGCAAGTGGAATGGAAAACTCAAAACTCAGAAGGCTGCCATTCAAAAATGAAATGTGTTCTTCAAAAATCAAAAGCTTTACACTTATAAAAGTCAAAAGGTATGTAGCTTCTCATGACCAGGCCTGAGATTTGTAAAAATAAATAGGCCTATATGATTTCACAATAAATTAACACCTATTAAGCCTTCTCTCCTACTATGCTGATTTGGTAATATGCATAATTATTTCAAGTTCGTCACAAACAAAGTCACGAGAAGACAGTTCTGACCTCAGGATTGCTAAACACCTTACCTACCTCCGTCTTTTCCAGGAACATTTCCCATTCAAACTCGGTCTGGCATGCCTAACACTGAGAGCAAGCTAAAAAATCCTCTGGCTACTTACGTCAATCCATAATACTCGCTATCTCCACACATCAATGAAGGAAGGACGCGCGGTACACGTAGGTGGTGGGACAAAGGTGGGACGCCTCAACATATGGCTCCAGCATAAACGCACAACTACAGCGAATGTCGCACGCGCGCCAGAAATGTAGAAGCCCGCCTGCTGGGAAGGGCAGACGAAAACTCACACATTACCAATATATTCCACTCATGATCGCTCAGAAATCCACTAGAGTTTGAACTTGTCCACTTGAGTACCTTCTTGCGAGGTATGTACAGTACGGATTGAGGAAAATGAGACACGGAATGGAAGGCATGATAAATCTTCGTGTAATGTTTTGCTAGCTGCTCAAGAAGTTGCCTGATATAATAATAAATATATAATATCCAGCAAATGGTCCTTCAAACAATCGGTCCCTAACGGGACCAGGAGCAGCACTCGCTGGAGCGGCCTAACCAGGATGAGAATGTGCTGTCCGAGGCAGGGAGACGTGCTGATGCACAGCAGCGGGATCGTCCCAACAGCACTGTTGCGACCGGCTTGCGCCGTCGATATCATGGCGACATTCGGCGATGTATGCTCCATGGACACAGTAAGACGGATTAGGAACGAGCAAGATCGCGGGAGAGAGGGAGAAAGAGAGAGAGAGATAGAAAGAGAGAGGGTGTGAGAAGGGGTAGGAGATGTGTGAAGGATAGGAAGGAACAGAGGAAAGAGAGCATGACAGGCGATAGGGTGGTAGATAAAGGAGGAAACGACCCGTAGCGATGCACATGTTCAATACGTATTGTAAATAATCACCTGAATGAAGTGTATTAGCATAATATCAGCCAATGTGTGTGGACTGAGGGACCAGTTAAAGAGGAGAGCGTTATTTAGGCACGTACATGCAATATATCTCAGACACATAGTTGCAGTACAGGAAACGTATTCCAAACCGGACGATGAAGGGATGTGGAGTGCAGAATCGGGAGCCAAAATATTTTTTAGTCATGGGAGGTCCGGAAGTCAGGGAGGAGTAGCATTATTGATACCTAATGAGCATGCGCTTAATGCAAATGTTCAGCACAGTGACAGTGTCGGCCGATTACTCATAGTTAGCATAACCGTCCTTGCTACAGAACTGTACTGCGCAAATATATACGCACCTAATAGTAATCACCAGGGACAACAGCTTAATTTCTTCACAACACTAGAAAATGTCTTGAACACGGCTATACCGGACACATCCAAGCTTATTTGCTGCGGTGACTTCAACACACACATGACAGGTCTAGACACTTCGTCACAATTTATAGATACAGCATCGGCACGTTTTGTAAGAGGAATGGCGGATAGGTTTGAGCTCATTGATACTTGGCGGCATGTATATCCAGATGATAATGGGTTTACATGGAGAAGAGGAGGTGTTATGCAATACCAGCAGTCTCGATTATACTATTTTTTAATCAGTGAAGCAATGCTATCAAATCACAGAATTGCAAGCATAGAGATTCGACATAGCATTAGATCTGACCATCAAATGCTGGTTATAAGTGTAAAGTACTCTAGTGATAAACGAGGACCCGGGATTTGGAAGTTTAATAAGATGTCATTTACTATTGTGAGAAACAAGGTCTATCAGGCATTCTACTAAATCTGGATTTCGCGGCCGCTTTTGACTCGATAAAGCATGACTTTTTAATGAGATCATTGCAAGCGTTTAATTTCGGAGATAACTTCATTCGTTGGATTAAGATATTATATACCAGGCCAGAATTAGCTATATTAAATAATGGGCACTCGTCTAGCTGGTTCTATCCTACTAGAGCAATTAGACAAGGCTGTCCAATTTCGGGACTCCTAGTTGTGCTTGCGGTAGAGATATTCGGATGTAAATTTCGAAACTCGAATTGTATCGTAGGGATCATAATAAATGGAGTAGATATAAGAATATCGCAGTATACAGATGATACCATTCTTTTCGTGAAAGACGGTCGATCTGCCACACAGGCTTTTTAAATGCTGAACAAATTTCGTGAAGTGTCAGGGTTAACGTTGAACACACAAAAATGCAACATGGTGTGGCTAGGACGAGACAGGAATAGAAATGATTTAATTTACGATGCTGTACCAACAACAAAATTCAAATCTCTAGGTATTTATTTCTCGACTAAAGTAGCCTGTATTGAGGATAATATTAGACCAAGATTGCGGCGGATGAGAGCTGCAATTAATTTATGGAAAGGAAGAGACCTGAGCCTGAAAGGCAGAATAGTACTCAGTAAATATTTGATGGTATCACAGTTCACGTATGTCGCGGCTGTTATGGGTCTGCCAAATGAGGTCACAGAATCAATAGATAGGGAGATTTCTAAGTTTATATGGAGAAATAAACCACCTAAAGTTGGGAAAGACGTCTTATGTCAGTCAATAAAGGAGGGTGGCCTTAAAGCTGTGAACATGACCAGATACATGAGAGCCCTGCAATTGATGTGGTCGAAGCGAATGATAGACGACAGTAAACCAACCTGGAAATATTTGCTGCAATGTAGATTAGGACGTTTCAAATTACAGGATATATTGCGAACGAGTGCTGATAAGGACGCATTTTTAAACATAGGTGTACCAAGTTTGCATGCATATGTGACTGATGCAGCATGTAAAATGAGAGCGCAGTTGAACACTAACGATGTCACATCAGTAAGTACTCAATTCATATGATACAACAAGTACATTCAAATAGATCAACGACCAATATTTGTGCCATCACTCTGTGAGAATGGCATCAAATTTATAGGGGATTTGTTCGAACATGGCAGCAGCGTAGAACATAGCATATTAGTGGCCCGATGTCCAAATATTGAAGTGTCCCAATATATGTACCAGAGTATCCTGCATGCTATTCCACACGAATGGAAAAGAATGTTGAGATTACACAATTACTATTCATTGCCACCCACGACAAGGAATGAAAACATATCATTCGTTAGACATGACGGAAAAGAAATAGAAGCAAAAGAAATGACAAGCTCCCTCGTGTATGAAATCCTCCTGTCCAAAACAGTAAAACCACCATGTCAAATAAAATGGGAGAGATAAAAAAAATTATGTGGGCAAAAATGGGAGGAAATCTATGCTCTGCCATATGAATGTACAAAATCAACGAAACCTCAAAATATGCAGTTTCAGATAATAAATCGATTTGTTTGCACGCACAAATTCCTATACGACCGAACAATTAGTGATTCACATAGCGAAATGCAGAACAGTGTCGCAGTTTTGGAATGAACTCATGCACAAACTGTGTCTAAATAACGGGACGAGCACTAATATATGCGTAGAATACATACTGTTTGGATGCATAGGTCCAAATGACATTGTGAACTTTGTGCTGTTGCTGGCGAAGCAGTACATAATAGGTAGGAAAATACTGGGAAATGGAAGAGTGTCACTGGCGGAATTAATGAGAAAGATCAAGACAATGCGGGAAATCGAAAAATGTACTGCATTCAAGAACGAAGCAATGCAAAAGTTTACGAATAGGTGGCAACCGTTTGTGCAAAATGCATATTTCGATATATAAGTGTACTCATCTGTATGCGTGTGTGTGCATAGGTGTGTTTGTGTGAGTAAGCTAATTGTGTGACCATACTCGGAAATAAAGCGCCGGTGCAATCCGGACAAAGGTGAAAAAAGAAGAAAAAAAGAAGAATGTGGGGAATATGTTTATAAATGCATTTTCTTCCTACACACTTGTTTTCTGTTATTCCAGCCTCCATGATTAGAGCTTCCCAGCTTCAATACCTTCTCAACGATGTCATTTATAAAACGGTACAGCACGGCGAAAACCATTGGCGTGAGGGCGTGGAATTTGAAGGTTTTGCATTATGTATGCATTGCCATTGTTGGATTGTTGCATTGTCATGTATGCATTGTTGTTCAATGCTTGTTCTTGCCGTGAATTTATTCGCTGAGGATTTATTATTTTAGCTGGTGTGCCAGGTGCCTTGCAGCCAGCACCAAATATTACAAAAATCAATAAAGCCCTAATATGGCGATCAAAAAGCCAATTAAATCCACTTCTCCTTGCCACCTTCGCGAAATTGTCGCCCTTGGACTGAGAAATTGTCGTTTAAGCTTTCTTATGACATCAAATGGTAGACATGACTAACAATAGTGATGAATCTAGCTATATTCAGTTATGCTTGGATGACATAAAAGTGGGTTGATCAATGGGAGATATCCTTCAGATATGCTTAGCACCAGCCATGCTAGCTCGATGCAATCTAGAGGCGAACGGGAAGTTTCTTCTGGTCGAGAAAGCATTAAAACATTGGTTTATTTTGGCACTTAGGTATTTATCCACATATTACTAATTTATACCCTAGTATGGCTCAGTTCTCAGCAAAAAAAGAAGATGATTGCTATTGCGTTTTGCGTAAATGATGCACAATACCAAGAAAAAAACAAGACATCAATATGAAATCATGTTTCTCATTCCCGAAAAATACTGGGAGCCTAAAAAGCAATAGGAGGCCCTAACACAACAGAGGCTGCCTTTCGGGGAGCAGGAGACCACCTTTCAACATTGCCCCCTGGAAGAATTTGGTGGCGACGCCACCGTCAGGAGTACCACCCACTGCGAAGATGGCTTCAGACGAAGATCCTCGAACGAGGTTAAACCTGCTTAGGTCACAACAAGGTACGAAGGTTACGAAGTTCAAAACCTGATTTTTTTAAATATTTGCAAACATGTTCCGGAATTATATGCACAATCGTAGCGAACAGTTTCCTGGTTATACCGATTAAACATAACCGAAAGCAATTAAGAGGGCTGAAGTTGTGTTTCATGACAGCACATATGTGAGACACAATTGTTTTCTTCCCGTCTCCCCCCCCCCCCCACCTCCCTCCCCCACTTTGTTTGCTTAGTAAATGGTGTTTATATTTTTGCATATTTGCAGCTATGTTTGCATCATGCAGAATTAGGCCAATTCAGGTAGTTTTATTTATTCTGCTTTTTCATCTGTAAAAAAGCACTTCGCAGAGTAATATCCAGACATTACCTTCAGGAACAAAACCACCCGGCACCACCGCTATCTTAGTGACGCTTCTAATAGTTGCGTCTAACACTTCTAATCAACCGTCTAACGTAATTTCTTGATAACGCAGACCAACAAAATATGTGTTTTGCTTCTTGCTTGCGGTGCTTGTTGTGGTGTCTGTTTATTGTTTGGTGGATAAACGACAAGTTTTACCTGTGTAGGTATTACCTTTTTGTATCTCCTCAGTATAAGCACGAAGGGTTATGCCAACGGCCACCCCAGCCGGGTGGGGTGGCCGTTGGCGTAAGACATGTTCTGACTGCGCACACTCGGGTAGCAATGACAGGCTGGAAATGACTGAAGGGACGAATTTAGCACGTTAACAGGTTCATCACCAGCTCCTCCGACCCCAGCCAGGCCCATGGGCTTGGGTCTGCAAGTGAATGTCTGCGTTCGGTCTGTGCCTGGACTGGGTGGACACTGGGCTCCGACCCAGCCCGGCCCGCTCATTTACATACATACTGAAGTCCAGCCTGTTAGCTGACAAGACATGAAACTGCTTGGATCCAAATGAGACGTAATTAGTTATACGGCAGCCTTGTGCGATATAATGAGGCCAGTAATATGCTATGACACATCAAGCAATTTGCCTTCTATCTTCGTGAACAATTTTTTAGCTATCTGTGGTTAATGGTTATTCCTTTATTTGGGCTATCTCGCGCCTTAGCCCGGAGCTATCCGGAGCCCATGTTCGATCAGAGCCAGCAGTTGCCTGAGCGTCTCAAACTCGTCCAATGCCCTCCGCCCGTGGCCGGCAGTACTACCTCGGGCGATCACCCACCTAAAGTCAGTGGCCACTCGACACTTATCTTGATCACTCACATGGGCTGGCCAACGCTGCCGACCGGAGGTGGGACCGCAGGTGGGAGCTATGAAACAAAATGCCAGGGCACAATTCCAGCTTGTTCAGAAAAAAAGAAGTGAGCAATGGGTGCTCAATTTATTAATAGGTCCATTCGGGATTGGGTGAAGCCCCCATAAAGACTACATCAAGAGTGCAAGCCCCCTCTCTCCATCTGATCTCCAGATCCCTACGAACAAATGCTGGATCTATCCCTGGCATGTCGACTATCGAGTAACTACTACCCAAAGTGTGGCCTTCATGGCAGAAGTGAAAGAACCTGCGACGCACGTCGATGCGTCGGTCGGTCGGCGGTCGGCCGACGCACGTCGGGACACGGAAGGCTCTGAAACAGCCAAGCACCGACCGATCTGTTCTTCCCAGGTTTTTAAAATATATTTTGGGACGTATTAATCATGGCACGGTCCATCTAGGGGCCAGTCTACATGGCAGCCGGCACATTTTACATTGCGGTGATGCCCTTTTTGAGACAGCTACTGGCGGAAGAAAAAAAAACAGCGGCGCAGTTTTACATTCCCATAGATGTCGGCATATGCCGCTGAGACAGCAGTGAACTGTCTCATTGTGGGATAATTGTGGCGCGATCAACCTTACTGAATGACCTTGCTGCAGCAGCGGCAGCGGGGTATAGCGGCAGCGGCAGCTGGACGGGGTATAGCGGCAGCGGCAGCTGGACGGGGTATAGCGGCAGCGGGGACGGGACGGGGTATGGCGGCAGCGGCAGCGGGACGGGGTATAGCGGCAGCGGCAGCGGGACGGGGTATAGCGGCAGCGGCAGCGGGACGGGGTATAGCGGCAGCGGGGACGGGACGGGGTATGGCGGCAGCGGCAGCGGGACGGGGTATAGCGGCAGCGGGGACGGGACGGGGTATAGCGGCAGCGGCAGCGGGGTATAGCGGCAGCGGCAGCGGGACGGGGTATAGCGGCAGCGGGGACGGGACGGGGCATAGCGGCAGTGGCAGCGGGGTATAGCGGCAGCGGCAGCGGGACGGGGTATAGCGGCAGCGGGGACGGGACGGGGTATAGCGGCAGCGGCAGCGGGACGGGGTATAGCGGCAGCGGCAGCGGGACGGGGTATAGCGGCAGCGGGGACGGGACGGGGTATGGCGGCAGCGGCAGCGGGACGGGGTATAGCGGCAGCGGGGACGGGACGGGGTATAGCGGCAGCGGCAGCGGGGTATAGCGGCAGCGGCAGCGGGACGGGGTATAGCGGCAGCGGGGACGGGACGGGGCATAGCGGCAGTGGCAGCGGGGTATAGCGGCAGCGGCAGCGGGACGGGGTATAGCGGCAGCGGGGACGGGACGGGGTATGGCGGCAGCGGCAGCGGGACGGGGTATAGCGGCAGCGGCAGCGGGACGGGGTATAGCGGCAGCAGGGACGGGACGGGGTATGGACGGGGTATGGCGGCAGCGGGGACGGGGCGGGGTATGGCGGCAGCGGCAGCGGGGCGGGGTATAGCGGCAGCGGGGACGGGACGGGGTATGGACGGGGTATGGCGGCAGCGGGGACGGGACGGGGTATGGCGGCAGCGGCAGCGGGGCATAGCGGCAGCGGCAGCGGGACGGGGTGGGAAGCGACGAAATAGACCCTTTTGGGAAGATCTTGATCTCTTTCTCACCTTTCTATGTGGTGTTTTCCAACGCAGCATATATTTTGCAGACTCTCCCCTCCCTTCCTGGCTGAGCCAGCCCAGTTACTCTGTCAGAGTAGCTCTGAGCTGAGCTTTACATGTTCTACATCGCATTATTTTCAGACTTCGTTCCAGGTCCAAAATGATTAACAACAAAATGATACTATTGAAATCCTGGCAACTGATAGCGTTGTTAATTAGAATGATGATTAGGAAGAAAAATTATTGATTTATCATTTGGACGCTTGGTATCAGACGGGGATAAAATTGCACTTTTTGGAGGGAGTGGTGGTGTTGTGCATGCGATGTGCGGTGCCGTCTCCTCCTCGAAATCATTAATTGAATTGTATACAGCAGTGTAACCACTGGGCCCTACAGTTAATGTTCAGCGGTGTTTGCAGTAGCCACACACCCCGCACCGCCCAGCCCGTCAGTGTTCAGCAGTGTTTGCAGTAGCCACACACCCCACACCGCCCAGCCCGTCAGTGTTCAGCAGTGTTTGCAGTAGCCACACACCCCACACCGCCCAGCCCGTCAGTGTTCAGCAGTGTTTGCAGTAGTCACACACCCCACACCGCCCAGCCCGTCAGTGTTCAGCAGTGTTTGCAGTAGTCACACACCCCACACCGCCCAGCCCGTCAGTGTTCAGCAGTGTTTGCAGTAGTCACACACCCCACACCGCCCAGCCCATCAGTGTTCAGCAGTATTTGCAGTAGTCACACACCCCACACCGCCCAGCCCGTCAGTGTTCAGTAGGGTGTCCCAAAAAAACAACTTTTTGGCCGTGCAAGCTGCCCAACCAAAACGGGGTGCTCTTTTACACAAAGACTAAGCTGACCAAGTTTGGTCCCCCTCCTTTAAGTTTTGGTCCCCCCCCCCAGCCCTTCAAAGGTCAGTGACCCCACCCCAATGGGGTGGAAAATCAATTTCATCGCACAGACCTGGGAGTGGGCTTATTTAAAAGCTTTCATTGAGCAGAACAAACTTTAATTCAGACAAAATGTTCGAATCACAATATTTATTGTTCTATGCGGCCATTTCAGATCCAACGCAACCGGAAATAACGAGCGGTTATCAGAGTAAGGCATTGCAGTGATCGCCGTGACTTGGTCTGTGAAGAAATGTATTTAGAAATGATAGAAGGGTTGTTTCGAGACAGTAACATACTATTTTCAGTTCAGTCCATTATTTTGACCTATTGACATATATTTGACCTATTGACAACTCACAGTGGCACATCAACATCAGTATGCTTATCAACATCACTATGTTAGATACAGGTCGAACTGTGAGAATGAGAGTGCACAATGACAGTGAAGTAGATGCACATTTAACGCGATAATGTACAATACTATGGCAAAACAATCCGTTTCTCATCTGCGCTTCATCTGTGCCAACCACGTTGCACTGTCTACTCAGTCGTAGTCTCATGCCGTCAGCATGCACGATGCACAGTAGGGTGTCCCAAAAAACCAACTTTCTGGCCGTGCAAGCTGCCCAACCAAAACGGGGTGCTCTTTTACACAAAGACTAAGCTGACCAAGTTTGGTCCCCCTCCTTTAAGTTTTGCCCCCCCCAGCCCCTCAAAGGTCAGTGACCCCACCCCAATGGGGTGGAAAATCAATTTCATCGCACAGACCTGGGAGTGGGCTTATTTAAAAGCTATGGAAAGAGATGCAGGCGTACGCGCTTCATGATCCTGCTGTGGCTGAGGCGACTCGGCAGAGTCTAACGAGGCATCTGTGGTACCTGACACAGGAGAACGTCATGCTCGCCCTCTTCGACAGTGAAGTCCCGGTAGAGGAGAAGCTCGCAATGGTGCAAGCTCTCCTGGACCACACACGACCGATGGAGCATCCCCCGGGAAGCCGACCTTCCCGAAGACATCCCTCCTGGACGCGTCACATGATCTAGCACCATTCGTGGGGCCAAGATCTTGGCTGATGTTCAGCCTGCTGGACAACAGTGGGGCTTGGTTGAAAAACCATCCCAGCCAGTGGGCAGATGACGATGAGTATCTTCGAATGGAGAATGAAATGCAGCAGTTGTCAGTCGTGAATGACGCAGCCGAACGTGGTATTAAGGACATTACCGAGTACGCAGACATGGCTAGAGACGGCAGAGTTAGAAGTCGTATGATCGCAGTGGCGAGTTCACACCGGGCTGCGGTCCCGTCAATGCGGAAAAGTGAGCTGGCTGTGCATCGTGCATGCTGACGGCATGAGACTACGACTGAGTAGACAGTGCAACGTGGCTGGCACAGATGAAGCGCAGATGAGAAACGGATTGTTTTGCCATAGTATTGTACATTATCGCGTTAAATGTGCATCTACTTCACTGTCATTGTGCACTCTCATTCTCACAGTTCGACCTGTATCTAACATAGTGATGTTGATTAGCATACTGATGTTGATGTGCCACTGTGAGTTGTCAATAGGTTGTCAATAGGTATATGTCAATAGGTCAAAATAATGGACTGAACTGAAAATAGTATGTTACTGTCTCGAAACAACCCTTCTATCATTTCTAAATATATTTCTTCACAGACCAAGTCACGGCGATCACTGCAATGCCTTACTCTGATAACCGTTCGTTATTTCCGGTTGCGTTGGATCTGAAATGGCCGCATAGAACAATAAATATTGTGATTCGAACATTTTGTCTGAATTAAAGTTTGTTCTGCTCAATGAAAGCTTTTAAATAAGCCCACTCCCAGGTCTGTGCGATGAAATTGATTTTCCACCCCATTGGGGTGGGGTCACTGACCTTTGAGGGCCTGGGGGGGGACCAAAACTTAAAGGAGGGGGACCAAACTTGGTCAGCTTAGTCTTTGTGTAAAAGAGCACCCCGTTTTGGTTGGGCAGCTTGCACGGCCAAAAAGTTGTTTTTTGGGGACACCCTAGTGTTCAGCAGTGTTTGCAGTAGTCACACACCCCACACCGCCCAGCCCATCAGTGTTCAGCAGTGTTTGCAGTAGCCACACACCCCACACCGCCCAGCCCGTCAGTGTTCAGCAGTGCTTCATACTCGGCTTGGTTGTTGTGCGCACAACGAGCAACCACAGGCGAAGCCAAGTGAGTCAAAGCCAGACGGGACGGATCGATGTCACTGCGTCACCGAAACTCGGCTGGTAGCGTCTCGATCAAGGCTCGTGACTCACCGGGCTGGCCACGTGCAGGAGCCATGCACATCGACACACGTGGCAGAAGCGACTCGGTCCACCTGAGTCAGCTGACACGGGTAGGCGGTCCACCTGAGTCAGCTGACACGGGTAGACGGTCCACCTGAGTCAGCTGACACGGGTAGGCGGTCCACCTGAGTCAGCTGACACGGGTAGGCGGGGCCGCGCCTGGGTTCGGAAATGACAGGCGGGTCCACCTGCCTTAGTGTGCACTCCTCAACTTAGTACGATTACTCACGAAAACAATACCGGAATCAGCATCAGCTTTTCACCGTTCTTATGTCACAGACAGAAGTTGAATTGCTCCAGTCGCAAACGTAGAGTGACGATGTAGCTACACACCGATGACGTAGCTGCCTACCGACAATGGAGCGATCCACAGCTGTTGTCTGCATATGGCTGTCCACCTTTCTGACCCAATTAGCCCTCATGAAACTCGAACCTGCCTTGATCAAAGAGGAGTGTAGGACAAATTGGACACGAAATAAGCATTTATTTTCAAGAGCGATGAATCGGATCGGTGCTAAGGGCATGGGATTGTGAATACTGCATGATATTATGTGATTAAAATTGTGTGATGAAGTCGTGTGGTGAACACCGAAAGTTCATTGTGACGAAAGGTGAAGTCTTCCCGACAAAGATTCCAGGTTGGGGGTGGGGACTTCAGTTCATGATTGTGTTGATGTTTTCTAAACTTTGAAAGCTGGTGAATCAGATGTTCGCCAAGAAAGGGGAATGTGTAGACGCTTCACCCTTGTCTACGAGGGCTTCGGAGCGTCGCACAATATGGGTGCTAGTAATTTTTAATCCAATTATTTCCACGCAACGCTCAGAAGGCTAATGATAGTCATATCATAATGGTCATACAGAAAACTGAGGAGTCATGGCTGCCCTTCACTCCTCCTCCTACGCCTAGCTAAATATGCTAGCGTTCATCATTGCACGTTTGATGGACGTGAGGAATTACGTGAGACGGTGACCACACACCACTATTTTGACACGTGATATTTGGTACAAGAGTGCAGCAGCTTGATAATGTACTTCGCATGTCAGAAGCGCGCCCGTCGGCTCACATTAATTGAGCCGGTGGTTATGTTCTAGATGGCACACCGTTAGGACCGCCTTGTCACGTTAGCTCATGCATGTGCGCCTCTGGCGTCACCGGAGGCATTCTACCGTCACTTGAGTTCTGCGGACTTTACTCGCGATCTTGCGACTTTACTGCATTGCTGCATTTCTGCTGGAATTGCAGGATACATTCCAGATTCATTAGATTCCTCCTGACGTCACTTTCTACACCTGCTGATTTGCCGGGAGAGCTGCTGGTGTCACGGACAACATCCGCTGACATGATGGGCGACCTGCCATAAAGCTGTCTACAGCATCAGCACAGTGAACTTCCAGAGCGTGAGGCTGTCCGGCGCCAGATCAGCAGTCGAGACAGCGCCGGTTGATGACACTCACCACGGCCACGGCCACGGTCCAGAGGCAGCCGATTGTTTTTGGCTCCTGGAGTGGCACAGATGGTTCCTCAGGTGGCACGACCCAACTGGACGGCAGAATGTCTGACAGCTATCCGCAACCCCCCAGCTTCCCGGTGGACGAGTCGGTGTCGTGTTGTGGTCGGGCTCCGGCAGATATCCCCCCCTCCCACTTCCCGGTGGACGAGTCGGTGTCGTGTTGGGGTCGGGCTCGGGCAGATATCCCCCAGCTTCCCGGTGGACGAGTCGGTGTTGTGTTGGGGTCGGGCTCCGGCAGATATCCCCCCCCCCCAACTTCCAGGTGGATGAGTTGGTGTCGTGTTGGGGTCGGGTTCCGGCAGATATCCCTCCCCCAACTTCCCGGTGGATGAGTTGGTGTCGTGTTGGGGTCGGGCTTCGGCAGATATCCCCCAGCTTCCCAGGCGACGAGTCGGTGTCGTGTTGGGGTCGGGCTCCGGCAGATATCCCCCCCAGCTTCCCGGTGGATGAGTCGGTGTTGTGTTGGGGTCGTGCTCCGGCAAATAACCTCCCCCACCCCCCTAACAAAAAAACTTCCCGGTGGATGAGTTGGTGTCGTGTTGGGGTCGGGCTCCGGCAGATATCCCCCAGCTTCCCGGTGGACGAGTCGGTGTCGTGTTGGGGTCGGGCTCCGGCAGATATCCCCCCCACTTCCCGGTGGACGAGTCGGTGTCGTGTTGGGGTCGGGCTCCGGCAGATATCCCCCCCCAACTTCCCGGTGGATGAGTTGGTGTCGTGTTGGGGTCGGGCTCCGGCAGATATCTCCCCCCCAACTTACCGGCGGATGAGTCGGTGTCGTGTTGGGGTCGGGCTCGGGCAGATATCCCCCAGCTTCCCGGTGGACGAGTCGGTGTTGTGTTGGGGTCGGGCTCCGGCAGATATCCCCCAGCTTCCCGGTGGACGAGTCGGTGTCGTGTTGGGGTCGGGCTCCGGCAGATATCCCTCCCCAACTTCCCGGTGGATGAGTTGGTGTCGTGTTGGAGTCGGGCTTCGGCAGATATCCCCCAGCTTCCCGGTGGACGAGTCGGTGTCGTGTTGGGGTCGGGCTCCGGCAGATATCCCCCCCCCCCCAACTTCCCGGTGGACGAGTCGGTGTCGTGTTGGGGTCGGGCTCCGGCAGATATCCCCCAGCTTCCCGGTGGACGAGTCGGTGTCGTGTTGAGGTCGGGCTGCGGTAGATATCCCCCAACTTCCCGGTGGACGAGTCGGTGTCGTGTTTGAGTCGAGCTCCGGCAGATATCCCCCCCCCCCCAGCTTCCCAGTGAACGAGTCGGTGTCGTGTTTGGGTGAGGTTGCGGCAGGTCGGTCGCGGTCGTCATGCCATGATCGTCACGACTCGTGACGTGACAATTAAGCACAGCGTGACCCCAACACCCCAACACCGCAACATCCCAACACCCCAACACCCCAACATCCCAACACACCAACACTCCAACACCACAACACCCCAACACCCCGACACCCCAACACCCCAACACAGCTGGTGGAGCGTCGCGACAGCCACGCTCTTCTGGGATCTCATGGAATCGGGAGTCGCGTTTCCTGTTGTGCTAATGCATCTTGTGCTTCGTCGTGTTGTTTGTAATACATCACCGACAGGTACATTAAGCTGAGTTCCATGTGTGTAATTTTTGTTGAAAATTAATAAAATGTTCTGTTCGGAAACACCACCTTTTCCGGAGCCCTGCGCCTTTTGGTTCATTTATTTAAATTTGTTGATTTGCATTGTTATGCAAGTGTTTAATCACAGCGTATTGCCAGTGGCCACCTTCGCTACATCCCCTGCAGTCGCAACCTGTCCTAAGCTATATGCTATCAACTTTCTGTTGGTTACTGCAGCATATCCGAATATTAAGCATTACATACTAAACATTTTTAGCCCAAATTCTACCACAAGTCGCATTCGATGCTGTTAGGTACATGGAAGAGTGCTTAAAAATGGCATTGATGCGGCTTTAAATGTGGGTGGTATAGACTTCCAGGGCCAAAAGGTCAATCCTTGCCCATCCGGCACACCTGACACCAGCTCAACATTTCATCACGATGGCTTCGTGGAAGGCGTGAGAACACTTAGCGCTTAAGCTGCTATCGCCTGGCCAAAGTGCCGGTGATGACATCTTTAGGCCCAAGTTCCATGGACGAACCCAGTTTTTATCGCCAGGAGATATCCGATACCTCAATGTTTCTGCAGGTCTGCATGTGATGCATACACATATATATACATATATATACATATATATACATATATATATATATATATATATATATATATATATATATATATATATATATACTATATATACATACATATACATATACATACATATATATACATATATATATACATATATATATACAATGATATATATATATATATATATATATATATATATATATATATATATATATATATATATATATATATATATATAACCACTAGTTGGTTGTTAGCCGGACTAGCCAGCCGACGCCACTACAAAAAATTGGTTGCTCGCCGGATTAGCCGGCGTAGCCCCACTCCCACTCCCCTTCGGCCCAGCGGCGCTCTCGTGCGCCGTCCGGAAACCGATTTGTCAGCGGCCAGCCTCGACTGCTGTTTTTGTCCCATCCCACCCAATAGACTAGAGCTGAACAGAGGTACCTTTCTGGTGTAAAGGATCGGGCTAACGGTCTCCGGATCGTGACTGTGCCCACCTCTGCTCGGCTATTCCCATCCCTCCCAACTCTTGGTCTCTCTCCCCCTTTCCACATCAGATATTTTCACACCCTTCCTTGTAGCACCCCTTCAGGGCGCCCTTACCACACACACTCCTCCCCACTCCCCTCCAGGGCATCACCCCAGCCCCGGTATGTCCGGGGACCACTCGCCCCCTCCGGAGGGCGATGGGCGCCGGTTCCGGCCGGGAGCCCGTTTTTCCCCTTCCCGGACCCCCCCCCGATGGAGAGTATTTCCTTCTTCTCACAAGGAAGGAGGGATTCTTCTCAAGGACGTCTCCCTTCGCCATCGCGCGGGAAATTGATGAGTGGACCGGTGAGGTGGCCTCAGCCGAGGTACTCCGGTCTGGGACCCTCCTGGTGCGGGTTAAGGAGGCATCCCAGGCCCGCGTCCTCCTCACCGTCAGCCGCTTCCTCGGTACGGAGATCACCTTGGAGCTGGCTGACCGCCTTAACATGACGTGGGTGACCGCGTACGCCCCGGAGCTCGCGGAGCTCTCGGAGGAAGAGTTCCTCGCTGAGCTCCAATCCCAAGGGGTGTGCGAGGTCACCCGCCTCGGCCGCCGACCCTGACCTGGTCCGGTCCTCAAGTTGGGGTTTTGAGCCCTAACCCCTCCGATCCACCTCATGGCGTATTGGCCTCCGCCAGTGGACCCCGCCCCCGGCCCGCTGTCCATACTGCCAGCGATACGGCCACCTCACCAAGGTGTGCCGCGCAAAAGACCCAATCTGCGGGTGCTGCGCCGGCGTTCACCCCACGGACGCATGCGCGTCAGAGGAGGCACGATGCGCGGCGTGCCAGGGACCCCACCCGGCGTCGTCCCCGCGGATCACATCGAGAACAAAGAACAAAGAACAAAGAAACTCTCTCTCTCTCTCTCTCTCTCTCTCCACCTCAACCGAGAAACCGAGAAAACCGAGAGACGCCAGACTGGTCACTAAAACGCCGCGAAGCCTCGAACGCCACCTTAGAGGCCTCGACGCCACAGGGGCAGCAAATACCGGCTAACCAATGTGCTACTCTGTAGCACCGCGGCCACACAAGGGCCGGTGCGCCGCCGAAGGTGTGCTGGAAAAGCGGCGCCAACGCTATCTGGCAACGCCCAAGGACACCCTCGAGAAGAAGCATCGACGCCATTTTGGCCACGCCAAGCCGCCATCTTGGAGCCACACCCTCAGGTTGAACGGACCGAAGACCGCCCAAACCAGCCTACCACCAGTGCAGTGTTACAGTGCTTCTTCTACATCTACTCTTCTGACTACCTGCTCAACCATCTTTATCTTCGACTACAGGTTGGTCCGGCGGTGCCGCTGCCCCCTCCACCCACCGATTTTTGTAAAGTGTGCAACCTTTCTTTCCGAGTTCCAACGCTAAACCAACGCCCCACTACATTCACTCAATATGAACACCGACACCACGTCACACGCTCCGATGGGTGATTTCTTCCTCTGCCGCCGGGATGATCGTTGTCCCATGAACTCTCCTGACCCCTGACTAGTGGAGGGGGAGATCACCCGTCGGACACGAGCGCCCCCACACGCACGCCAATCACATTCGGGGCGCTCTTGATTCAGGCCTGTAACAACGAAGACGCAGACATACCGATACGCATCAACTGCATCACAAACTTGCCGGTCACCATAACACCATACACACGCCTCAACTCCTCTCAGGGCATTATTCACGCATGGGGGCTGGCCACGATGACTGAGGAGAGCAAGGGTGTCGATTTGTGAAAAACATTGGGGGGCCGAAGTGTCAACGTACTAGACCCCCCACCCCCCATATACATGGGAGCTGGCCACGATGACTGAGGAGAGCAAGGGTGTCGATTTGTGAAAAACATTGGGGGCCGAAGTGTCAACGTACTAGCCCCCCCCCCATACACATGGGAGCTGGCCACGATGACTGAGGAGAGCAAGGGTGTCGATTTGTGAAAAACATTGGGGGGCCGAAGTGTCAACGTACTAGACACCCCCCAAACAAAAACTCATCGGATTTCCCCCACTATATTGTCCGACCTCAACAATTTTGATTTTTTATTTCACGATGTGTATGTGTATGTTTATTCAGCATCCTCGCCAACGGGCAAAATCGTCCAGTAACAGATGAAGTCACATAAGCAAAAGAGCAGTACACAGTACATGTCAACATAGAAACTTTGAGTAATAGCATGCGACTACAGAGTCATACAATGGACTCGGGTCCATCGTAATGGTCAACGTCATCGTCATCTTCAACGTTACCGCCACCCTCCCCTCACCCTACACACCAACAAACACGCACCGGCTTAAGTAAAATATGTCCGCCCCATATGCAGGCTAAAACACACCGGCCTTGATGGAGCATCCGAGCACAGCAGGCCTGAACTGTGATGACGATGGGTGGAGGTATTTCCTTGCTGCCTAACATTAGGGAGGGGCGAAGCCAAAGTTTTGGTGGGGCGAATGCGGGGTCGGGGAGGGGGCACATCCTCCACAAAAGCATAGAAATCGAAAGCAATGTCCTCTGATCAAACATGTGCATTGATGTAGTCATTGTGATCGCCGAGCCTAGTCAGTCACCACTCACGACACCAAGCAAACTAAAATGCACAACGAATCATAGACATCAATCAGCGCAATCGTCCTACTACTTTTTTTTACAACAATCTAAAAACTCCACCCGTACCCAATGGCGCAGCCAAGAGCAAGAGTAGGATACACCGGGTACATGCCTCTCCGGTCACGGCCAAGGAGTCCGAAAAGGTCAGCCCAGGAGATTCCCAGAAGTGCCATCCGCCGGCTTTGAAATGGATATGTCGGCTGGAATGGTTCCTTTGCTAGAGTCGGAAATAAAAAGTACAAAACTTCGGAAAGTAGGAATAATGGCAGAAATCAAAGCAGTTTTCAATGGAATGGTCCCGCACCAGGTGTGTCGCAATAGGGGCATTTTTACTGCACTCCTGTTAGTACTTGTAATCCTTTCCCTCCAAAAGGTTAAGTGCGGAGTTTTCTATACCTTTGGTGGTGCTTGGACCCCACCATATTTGTATTCTTGACTCTATTCACCAATTTGATGTATAATTCCCCTTCAAATTGACTTGGGACGCATCAAGGACGATAATATTCCAAAATGTCGAAAATGCAGAGATTCGCAGTGTTTCCAGCATAACAACACCAAATCCAGATCATACTGTTCTTTCATCACATCAAATAACTCTGCTTTCCCAAAATTGTAATCAAGGCCAAGGTTACTAAACGGAGGTCAGGTCAAATTATTTCTTCTTATCGCAGTAAGGGGAAACTTTTCGTGCAGAACATGAATAAAGAATGATATAGACATTCGGCTTTCAAATATGTGACAAGGTCAATGGTGTTACGTCAGGTCAAGTATTATGCATATTCTACACTGCCGTCTTGTGTGTGGAGTTTGAATTTTTGTGCGCGTCAGCTGCCTTAGCGACATTGCGCCCGCAATGTCGTCTTATGCCGAATGCTTCTGCTCCTGGTGAATTGAAATTTTAATTCAGTTTTAGAGCCACCGAAGTAGTACACCACGACATTGTGTGAACAATGATCCCAGATGACCCGACTTCGTGTGACCGGACCTTATCATAAAAAGCAAATATAAAGTATATAAAGGGCAAATATAAAGAGGTGCAAAATGTCGGACAGTAGGAACACATGACAGACGTAAGGAGTCTTCATATAGGTGCGAGGGACACGAATAAGGCCATAAAGGTGCCGCACCCAAAGGCATTTCTGGCCGCGCTGCTGTTAGTACCTGTAATCATTACCATAGTAGAAGTAAGGTCAGTCTCGCTGCTGACATAATTTGCTTTTCTGATGGCATCAATATTCATCGCTCGAAATGCACAAGAGCAGCTGTGTCTCAAGCAGATTCAATGGTTGTGACGAATTGGGAAATATTAATACATGGGTGGCATTGGTACTTATTAATGATAAGGTGACCGGCAGAATGCGGAGAAAGTGACAACTAATACACACAAAACTACTCGGAAAGATGATGGAAAGCCGTGTTGGATTTATACTTTGCAATCCTGGGTGATGAGAGGACAACTTCTAAGTGATGGAATACAGAGAGGATATTTTCCTTCAAACCTTGGCATCAGAATATCACTTTGAAGTTTCAGGTGAATCTTGAGCACTTTACCAAAGGGAAGTTCGCTGTCGAACCAACACCATTGGACGTCCACGTTGAAAACGCATGGAGGAAACAACATGGAGGATAATTTTTGGAAGAGGATAATGCTATGGATGGCAAAAATCGAGGAAAACCCCGTTTTTTCGACCCTGACGTCCACTGTGGCGGGCCAGGGTCGCAGAGCAAACCGTCCACTCTGGCGGACCGGGGCTGCGGAGCACACCTTCTACTATGGCGGACCAGAGCCGCGAAGCACACCGTCCACTCTGGCGGGCCGGTGCCGCGGAGCACACGGTCCACCGCAACGGACCAGAATCGCGGAGCACACCGTCCACTGCGGCGGGCCAGGGCCGCGGAGTACATCATCAACCGTGGCAGACCCGGGTCGCAGAGTATACCGTCCACTGTGGTGGACCGGTGCCGTGGGGCACACCTGCTATGACGGACTAGGCCGCGAAGCATAGCGTCCACTGCGGCTAAGCAGGGGCGCAGAGTACACCATCCACTGTGGTGGATCAGGGTCGCGGAGCAAACCGTCCACTGTGACGGATCAGGGCCGTGGAGTTCACTGTCCATTGTAACGGACCGGGGCCGCGGAGCACACCGTCCACTGGCGGATCAGGGCTGTGGAGTACACCGTCCATTGTGGCGGATCGGGGCTGCGTAGTACATCGTCCACTGTGGCGGACCGGGGCCGCAGAGTACACCGTCCATTGCGGCGGATCATAGCCATCAACAGGTTAAATTATGTCATGCCATGGCAGTGGCGTACCTAGGATTTGCGAGAGGGGGCAAACTGACTTGGAAGGTGCCCAGCTATCCTCATTTGAAAAAGTCCCCGAAGTTCCAATATTTTTTTTTTCAAAGAGGGTTCTTTATATTTGTGTTATATAATAATTAGTGACCACATTAACTGTCCTGTGGAGGGGGCCAAATCAACCACCATTATTTCTGAATGATCGGATTTCAATCCTAACTCCCCCATCCTGTTTGAAGATTTTTCTTTTGGAATCCCTTGAAAAGTCACCTCACGCTGCTGAAATTGCACCTGAACAAATAACTCAAAAATTTAAAATTTGGCAGTATCAGGCATTCCAATTAATAACGTCGTTCGCCAAAACGCCAACGTTCGTGCACGTGTACACCCGCCTTGCGTAGTTGGCGCATTCGCCACTCTACGTGCGCTTCTCCGGTTTCTGCTAGTCCTCCCACGCAGGGTTAAAATAATGTTTTGTTTTCGTTAGGTCTGAGATATCGAAGCGAGCGCAGTAGAATGTCGAAATTTGCCATGGAATTAGTGTCATTTAAAATGCTTTCGATGTCTTGAGACTCAAATTTGAGCCAATGGTGTAGGTACTTATGATGGTATCTTTGTCATTTGTTTTGAGATTCATAATTTAATAAGAGCTATTGTCGGGAGAGGGAGAGTAATAACTATGCTATAAACTGGTACTGCATGTCATATCACATTATAGGTAATTCCTTTACCTGAAATTGCGTTGCGAAATGTTCGTGTATCACCATTCCTGATCGAGAGCATGCACATGCTACTTATAAATGAGGTACTGTCAGAAAGGAGACATGAAGACCTCATAAGCATGTATCAAGGAGCAGGATGTCGATACTTCTTGGAGAAGGATGTCGATTGAGTGTTCAGAAAGTGGTACATTCCACCCTATTTCACGAATAATTTATCACTGCTTCCACGTTTTGCTAATTACTGTTACATGATAGTCTTGTGCCACATTTGACATGTGGAATGACCGGTATGGCGGCTCGCTGGAACAAAATATTAAAAAATTCAATTCGATGTATTAGTTCTATTTTTCCCACATTTTCTCGTGATTAAGAAATCCGGAGACACACTGAGCTTTGATGCACCTCATCTTTTTGGTTAAATAAGCTCCCAGATTGGCTACCGAGCCGTGACCCTGGCTAGGTGTTCGTTTTTACCCGTTGCGTTTTTCTTCTTCTACGGATGTGTTTTAGGGCTCCAGCCAATTTTTGTTAGGGGCCCGGCACATGTTTGAGACCCGGATCTTTTTGTACATGTTTGCTGCCTTTTTATACACCTTTTATATTTGTGTGGTATCGGCGCGTTTTGGAAGACGCCGATGTGTTTATTTAGTGTCCGGTCTATTTGTTCCTTGTTTACGATCAATTCCCTTTTTGAGGGTCCAGCCTGTTTTTGAGACCCCGTGCGGTTTGATGGCCCTGGTGTGCCTCGAGGGCCTCCGTTACGCTTTTTATTTAGCGCTCCCGGTGTGTTCATTTCGAGCTCCAGCGCATATTTTAAGGCCCTGTCGCTTTTTGAGAAACTCGGTACGCTTTTGATTACCGACACTACATTTTGGGATTACCAAAATGCTGATTATGAAAAAAAAACATTTCTTTTTATGCTATGTTACCTAACTGAAAGCCTCTTGTTTGTTGTTACTTTGGTCACAACCTGAAAAGTAAGCATGTGCACAGAAAATGAATGGTCCCATCATCTTAGTCACCTTCATAAACATTGCATTCGAATGATAAATTCCAAGAATTCAAAAAACACCTTAAAGCACAAATTTACTACCGAAACTGACCTATTCGATTGCTGTATGAATAAAAATGTGTGTAAAAACTTGTCTTGTTACCAGCTTAAAGCACAATAATACTCAAATATGGTAGGTAGGTAGTTAGGTATCTGGCATTAATATAGAACCACCGTGCAGAAATCAGAAAAAGGCATGGACTGGACTTGTTGAAGCTTACCTGCCAACGTTTTCCTCTATTGTTCCTTTGGGAATTAAATATCAGTAAGAACAACTGCTTAAAATCACACTAATCTGCAGACACATCGGGTGTGAAGTATAAAACATGAAGCAGCGCGACGCCACATGAGTTTGGCCACCGGATTAAACATCGCGCGCAATTGCACCACAAATGTCTCACCTCCCTCATATTTGTCGACCACAATCTCTAGCTTGAGATTCTAGGATTTTTCTACTTTGACTTTTTATCTTTCGATGCTACGGTTTTGGATGCTCTGAAGAACAGACGTCACGACCAGTGGCCGCCATACCCAATTGCATTTTTCAAGGAGGGAGACAGGAAATTTGCAACTTCAAACACGTAATTACCACATTGCTGCTAATTACTGATTATTGTTGGGTGCTATTGTCTTTCCTCACTCAAGCACATCAATGAAAGCATTCTCGGACTATGCCTAGCTGCGCCAGCATGCAAAATACAAATACAGGGTAGTCCTCCATTTTGACGAGGAAAAAAATCATATAACGTGCAAAACATATATGGGCAATGCATAAATGTCGTATGTTTCATGCGCAGCCCCGCCCCCACCCAAACTACAAATTATTTGGTGGAGGAGTAAAGTAAAATTAAAGCCATTTAGACATCAGGAAGATGTCCCCATCCCAGCCTGCGCCTTCAGCACCTAAGATATCACACAAACTATCACGTAAAATTCCCTTAACGTAAATTTCCACCTGCCTGTACCTTGATCGCAAACACTCGCTTATATGGACAGACATCTAACGTACTCGCTTTAAAGGCGGCGCCAATGACCTTTATGGTCCGGCACGCCTGAAAAATATAACTTCCCCCCATACGCAGCAAAATTTAAACATGTCTGATGCTACCAATTTATGCAATGAGGAAAAAGCTGTGACGTCACCAAGACTTGAAGGCAAACTTTGGTGTACCTTTTAAGGTTTGCTTTGGAAGTATGAGCCATAGCTGACCCGTAATAGCATCATTTCTGTTAGATTCAAATATTTCCGAGATATCCCTGTTCCTGACCATGAACAAATTTAAAGACCTCGATGAGATCTCCTCTCAGCCTTCTATATCAAGTGAAAACATATTCAATTTCTTCAATCTTTCCTCATATGCCAGGTTGCCTATACCATTAACCATTTTTGGTGCCCTCTTTTGTACGCTCTCGAAAAGGCAACAATATTTTTCATAGCTAGGGGACCAAGCTTGGACACAGTATTCCAAATGTGGCCTGACATATGCACAGTAAAGCTTCCTGATGACTTCCTCACTTTTGTATGATACATTCCTATTTATTGCCCGAAGCATTCTTAGTGCCTTCTTCCTGGCTTCTTTGGTCTGTTCTGATGTCCCCAATTTTGTGTTCAAAATAACACCTAAGTCCTTCTCCTGCTGAGTCACTTATAGTACTTGGCCACCCATCAAGTATGGAGCCTACCTACATGCATGATTTTGCACTTATCAAAACTAAATTTCATTTGCCATTTTTTGGACCACTTCACAAGCTCTTCTAAATCTTTCTGCAGCATGTACCTAGGTGCCTAGGTACCAGGTAAATATCAAGCTGATAGTGTGATGAGTGGGCTGTTGAAGTTAATTATAGTTTGTATATCCACACTCTCAATGATAACTGATTGTTGTTCACGGGACTGGATTGTATGCAAGTTTGACAATGACAATTGGTTTTTGTGCACACCATTTTGAATTTTGTAGCAAAAGGTGGAGAGTCAGTCCACTATCTAACCCAAATCTGTTTTTTTCATTACAAAATGTGCTGGTTAACATCAACTACATTTTCTAGGTAGCATGGTGTTTTTCTTCTTTTTTCCTTCAACTTTTTTATCAGCATAAAAATAGCATATGTTATTGGGGAGCCTAAATCAACATTGGGAGGGGGGCCAAGTTCAACATTGGTGGGGCCCTGGCACCCACAAAAGGATACAAATCGACGCCCCTGGAGGAGAGACTGGCTCAAAGATTTACGACCCAGGTGATATCCTCAGTCTACCGGCCCCCCGCCCCAAAAGACAAACCGAACACACACATTCTCATACTGACTTTCAACACAAAACAGCAACCCACACATGTCAAAGCTGGATGCATCACATACAAAGTAACACCGCGACCACCCCTCCCTCGAGGCTGCTCTTTCTGTCAAGAATGGGGAGCGAGCTGCAAGAGGGAAGCTGCAAGCACACAAATCCCACATGTGCCCATTGTGCCGGCCCACACCACACCAACACCTGCAACAGCGAAACACGGCGATGTGTGGGATGCGACGGAGACCACGGCTTCCGGGACGGGGCCTGCCCTCGGTGGAGGAAAGAGAAAGATATTCTCCGACTTATCCACTTAGAGGGCTGGACCCCGTCGCGGCCAAGGAAGTGGGCCGCCGAACAGTATCCGTCGCAGCCCACTCATCCCCTTCGCCACCAAGAGCCGTCTACACAAACACACAAATTGTATACGGCTACTACACTAGAATCCACCGACTGCTCCAGGAAAACCCAGACAAACCCGACAATAGCCATCAGGCCAGAACCTTCACAACACAAAACAACCGTCACTTTTGAAGTCAACAGGCACCACCCCCATACCACACCGCGAAGTCATTCAAGCTTATCTTACCCCTACCATGCCCCCAGAAACATGCCAAGCACCACAAGCACCACACGCGCGACGCAAAAACCACCAAAACCATTATGGGCCAATCACAGACTCAGACGACGACTGCATTAGCTCAGACACCTCAGACAACACCCCTCAGACTACTCAAGCACCGACAACACGAGCAACCAAAAAAGCAAACACTACATCTACCAACAAACCAAACACCACAACTACCAAGATATCAAAAAACCGTACCAAAACCACCCGACACTAAACAGCATCCGAACAAACAACATCCGAACAACTCCTCCACCCACTCTCTCACCCATGACGTGTAAAAAGAAAAAGAAAACAAAACAAAACAAGCAGGCTGGTGTATGATGTCGACACCACGACCTGAAACAAACGTGAAAAAACACGAACTCAACACAAAGCAAAACAAAATGCCCATGAAAGTGTATGACATGACATGAAGTGTGTTCTTGCAATGTTCAAACGAACGGCGATGACCCCCCAAGCTACGCCCCGGCACCGCCCGGACCACCACCTTCAACTCACTTACAACGACGTAAACAGCCGATATCACCTGACGGTAGCAGGCTGGTACAATTAAATACACTACTACTACTACTACTACTACTACTACTCGTCCCTGCGCTGCCCGGCCGGGCTAGACGCCAGGGAGCGACAACAGTGTCGGTACGCTACGCGAGCCGCCCCGACACCCGCACCACCGGTGGTGTGGACTCGGCCCCCATTGGGCCCCCTGTGGTCGACACCAACCGAAGCGGCAGCTCGACCTCGCTCCCTCCTACCCGGACCCTCCGAGCCCTCCCCCCCCCCCCCTCCTTCCCCCTCCCCGCTGCCGGCGACGTGCCCCGCTCCCAAGGCGGGCTCCTCCGCCCCCGGCCCCACCACCGTCGCCAGGCCGCCCCGCCGCCGGCCACGCACCTCGCTCCAGACGCGGGCCCCTCCGACGCCTGGCTCCCCACCACCACCAGGCCGCTCCGCCACCGGCCACGCGCCCGGCTCCCCTTGCGGGCGGCTATAACGCCCTGCCCCCCCCCACCGCCACCAGGCTGCTCCGCCCAAGACGCGGGCCTTATCCACCCCGCCCCCTCAGGGTCGCCTCCCCTTCCCGTCCCTCGGGGTCAGCCAACCCTCCCATTCCCCGAGCCCGAACCCCCCTGGGGATCCAAAGCCTCCCTCTCCTTCACCGGGGTCGTCCGACTCATACGAGACGGACGATTCCGTCACGCCCTCCTCGCCACACACACGCCTGCGAGGGCGTGAGCACCAACACCACTAATGCAGACACCCACCACTTAATTCTTGCTCCAATGGAATACGAGGTCTCTCATATTACATTGGGCAGCATTAAAGGACTATATCATCAAAAACATACCATTGATTGCCGCCGTTCAGGAGACCCGATGGCACGACAATGACCCATATAATTTTAATATCTTTGGTTATACCCCCAATACCCACAACACAAATTCTACACCCAGCGGCGGCGGGGTTGCCCTATTTATCTCAGACACCCTCCTCCATCGCCAGATCAACATTGACAGCAACCTAAATTAAATTGCTATTTCTGTCCAAATTGCACAACTAGAGCTCACTATGATCTCTCTTTATCTTCCCCTTCTCCTTCGCTATCCTTAGCTTCTGTGACCAACCACTTCGGTCTTCTTTCTCACCCCTGTCTGGTGCTGGGTGACCTTAATGTCCACCACCAGGCATGCGGCTGTCACACCACATCACCTCGCGGACACCGCCTCCATCTCACCCCTCTTTGCTTGGCATGTACAACCCAACAACCTTTTTAGCGAACACTCTCCTATTCATATCATTCTTGAACGCTCAGCCCAGCCTAGAGATTACTAATTTCTACCCCGCTGGAATTATCGCAAGGCGAAATGGCCATCTTTCTCCCAGGAAATTGACACTGTCTCCCCCCCCCTCACTCCCACTCCGCAATTTCAGCAGTTCTAAACACCATATTACTCGCGGCAGAAAAGCATGTCCCCACGCTCGTCGCTCCCCGACCGTAACCACGTACCGTGGTGGAACGACGAGTGTCTGAGCGAAAATTTCGCAAAAATCTCACCCCACAAAACATGTTAGAAGCCCGCGAGGCTAAAAAACGTTGTCAACAGATTATCCTTGCCGCCAAAAACGCAGCAGGCAACTTTATTCAAACTCATTCAACCGTTTTACCCCCATCGGCCAAATTTGAACCCAAATTCGCTTCCTTCACAAACGGCAGATCCCCACACCGCAGATTCCCACAACTGACAATTAACCAACGCCGCATCACAGAACCCACAGACGTCGCAGAACACTTTGCCACCTATTATGCTGACATCTCTTCAAATACACAATAATCGCAACACACCATCGACTTCTTACAAAACACTTTCGCCACCGGCATCTTTACCTCGGACAACACTGAACCATATAATGCCCCCTTTACTCCCTATGAACTAAATATATCCCTCTCCAAAGTAACCAACACTGCGGCTGGTGCCGACCAACTGGCATACCCCTTCTTCCAAAACCTATCCAACTCCGGAATAGACAACCTCCTTTCGGCACTAAATCAAATATGGACAGACGGCACCTTTCCCCCTTCTTGGTCCACTGGCACTATCATTCCTATCGCTAAACCTCGCAAACCCCGCGACCTACCCTCGAGCTATCGACCCATCTCTCTCACTAGTTGTGCCTCTAAAAATTGTGAGCGCATGGTTAATGGACGAATCAGAGTCTACCTCGAAAATAACGAAATTATCTTTCCCTTTCAAAGCGGCTTTCGACCAAGACGAAGCATCGCCGACAGCCTCATCCAAATTGTTGACTCTATACAGCGCGGTTTCATGAGAAAAAATACACATGAAACCGTCGCACTTTTTCTCCACTTAAAATCCGCATTCAATAAAGCGCACAATTCTGCTCTTCGAATCACATTACACCGTATTGGCATCCGGGACAGAATGGCCACATTTATCACCAACTTTCTCGCTAACAGAACATTCACCGCATCGCACCGCATTCACCGCCACGCCTAAAAAAAATCACCCCCCCCCCGCACATTCACCGTCCGCTGCGGCAACATCCACTCTGGGCCACAAAATATCGATCAAGGCGTGCCACAAGGCAGCGTGTTATCCCCCACCCTCTTTCTCATCATGATCAATGATGCTCTCGCTGACCTCTACAAAATTATCCCCTCTATAAAATACTCCATTTACGCCGTTGATTTGGCGATCTGGTGCACACACCCATCGGCAGACCGAGCAAATTACTTCATTCAGCGCGCCATGGATCAAATTGATTCTTGGTGCTCCCTCTGGGGATTGCAGATATCCGACGCTAAATCCGTCACAATGCTTTTCACCCGGCTTAACTCGTACATCCCACATCTTACACCGCTCCGCTATCGCGACCAAATTATCCCTCACCAAACCACCTTCACCTATGTTGGCATCGTACTAGACAAAAGTCTTTGTTTCGGACCCATATTGCTTATCCAAAACAACGTTGCTCAAAACGCCTAAATCTCCTGCGCTGCATCTCCGGTCGCGACTGGGGTGCAGACAGGGCTACCCTCAACACAATGTACATTGCTCTGATTCGCTCAATCCTGGAATACAATGCGTTTATCTTCGATCATATATCTCCTACACACATCGCAACCCTTGAACACATACAGAACCACGCACTAAGCCTTATCACCGGAGCACACTGTACCACACCCATCACTAGTCTCCGGGCTGAGACCCATCTCCCTAGCTTACAACACCGCAGAACACTCCAACTAGTTAGATACCACTTTTGAACCACAACTCAGCGCAATCACCCTGCCAGTCTCGCACTCTCTAACCCTCCCGTTCGGCGTACATATAATAGAAACAAGCACAATCTTGCCATACATTTGAACCATGTCCTTACTTTCGCACTCAAATTCCCCGAAGTAACCCCCGGACAATTTCCTCCCCTACTCCAGTTTTGGCACATGAAACACCCCAAGCTTGAATATCTCTTCCGGCAAAACAATGAATGACTTTCCCCATCGAAACTCAACTGACATTTTTCGAGCATCAAGCAGTTCACTCTCAGTACACATACTTCTACACTGACCGCTTCCGTACAATAGATGGTACGGGAGCCGCCTGGTGCGGTGGACCCAACTTTGGCCAAACAAAGTTAACACCACACCACTCGGTTTGCACGGCAGAGTTAGTGGCAATCCTAACCTGTCTACGCATTATTCAACACAACATCACCACACCCACCATCATCTGCACTGACTCACGTTCAACCATTGACGCTCTTGCTGCCATGCACAACACTTCACACCTCACACTCCACGCTATCCGTCAACTCTACCACGTCCATCACACTCACCTCCAATTCACGCTGCTCTGGATCCCCGGCCACATGGGGATACAGGGCAACGAGCGGGCGGATGAGCGCTCTGGTCGAGCGATCAACCTCCCACCCGCCCCCAACCTATTGCCCCCGGTGACCTATTGTCCCTCACAAATCAATTATTTATCAAATATATCCAGGCATGCTGGAACCACAACACCACACACTTACACCACATGTGTGTGGGTGTGTGTGTGTAGGTGAATTTGGCCAGCCTGCCACCGTGTGGTGATGTCGGCTGTTTCCGTGTGTTTATAACTGTGTTGGTATGAGGAGATATGAGGGTGTGAAGGATGTGGTAGGAGACTTGGTCGGAGAGAGGAAGAGTGAATTGATTCGTTGAGCGGTGCCGAAGTAGAATTGAGGACCTCTTGCAGCTTGAAGTGAGTTGAGTAGAGGTCTATGTAGTTGTAGAGGTGGAGTAGTAGAGTTGGTTGAAATCCGTAGATGATGTAGCAGATAAACATTGCCAGTCCGGACGGTGCCAAGTTGGGATATGGGGTGTAGTGGGGGGTTGGGGTCGGGTCATCGCCTCAGTTGATTAACATTCCAAGAAAACATTCACTAACACTTTTGGGGATAATATTTTTTTTCTTTCTTTCTTTTTTCTCCTTTTTTCCATCTTTTGGGACCTTTTTTCTGTCTTTCAAACTTGCTTTTTCTCCCCCGAACTTTTTTTTACAGTTGTTCCAGTATGCGTGTAATAGAGAGGAAGTGGAAGATATGTTCGTGTAGTGTTGGATTTTCATTGTTGAGAAGAGTGGTGAGGTTTAGTGGGATGTTGTTTGTGGTGCAGTAGTTTGTGATATGTTGTCTTTGGTTGGTGTATTTGGTGCAGTGTATGAGGATTTGCTTCACTGTAAGTGTTCGGTGACATGTTGTACATTGTGGTCGTGGCTGGATTGAAGGGAGGTAAGAGTGTGTGAGTGCTGTGTGTCCAATGCGTAGTCGTGTTAGTAAGGAGGTAAGAGTGTGTGAGTGCTGTGTGTCCAATGCGTAGTCGTGTCAGTATCCTTTCTTTGAATCTGGTGTTTTGATTGATGGTGTGCCAGTGCTTGTGTTTTGGGTGTATATCGTGGAGTTGTGTTCTGGCTGCGTCCCATGTTTGTTGTATGTGTTTGTTGATTACCTGGCGTATGGTGGGGTAATAGTCAGATTGTGAGTATGGGCAGTGTGTGGTTTGTTGCAGTGTTGTGACTATGTTTGCTTCGGTATCTGCGTGTTCATTGCCTTGTATGTTTGTGTGACTTGGCATCCAAAGTAGAAGTGACCGTTGTCGGTTGTTTAGTTTGTTGTGTATGTGCAGTATTTTGGGAATGAGGGGGTGTTTGGTTGTGGTATAGGGTGTTATGCTTTGTAGTGCTGATTTGGCGTCTGTGGCTATGATGTTGTGTTCAATTTTGGTGTTGTAGATAGTGGAATAGGCCGAATATATTGCGTATAATTCTGCCGTGTATGTAGATGCTGTGTCCGGTAGGCGGGCACGCAGGATGACACAGGTGCTTGACTGGGGTGCAGCACCGCCGCTGTGCCCGTCTTTTGTGTGGTGTGTGATTTGGAGCCGTCGGTGTAGATGATGTTGTAAGTTGCGTATTGTGATATGAATTGGAGGAAGAGTTGTTGTATTTCTGCGTCAGTGTATGTATGTTTTGGTTGGTCTATTAGGAAGTGTATTGTCGGTGTTTGGTGTTTCCACCATGCAGTTGGTGGTGGGAGTGGTTTTGAGTTGGGGAGTGTGATGTGTGAGCTATTTGCGTGTTGGTGAATGCGGCATCCTATTGTAGTTTGAAATGGTGTTTTCTTCATGAGTTGGTGTCTGCGTTTCGATGGAATTTTTAGTGTCTGAGTGCATGGGTGTTGTCTAACGAGTTGTGTTTTGTAGTGGTATCTGAATAGTGCTTCTGTGCGTCGGTGTTTTAGTTCTGGTATGTAGTTGTAAATGTGAAGCGCAAGATAGGGTGTGGTGGTGTATGCTCCTGTGGCTAATTTTAGGCATTGGTGTTGAAGTGTGTCGATATTTCTGAGGCTTGATTTAGAGGCATTTTCGAAGAATGGGGATCCATACTCCATGATTGGCCGAATGATATATTGGTATAGAGTTAGAAGTGAATTTCGATCTGATCCCCAATTTGTGCCGGATAGTGCTCGTAAGATGTTTATTCTTTTGGATGCGCGTTTTTGAATATTTAGGATGTGTGGCCGGAAGGTGAGTCGTGGATCTAATGTAATACCTAAGACTTTGCTGTGGTAACAAATGGTATGGGAGTGTGGTCTACTTTTAGTGGTTGTAAGTCCGTAGGTCGTTTTTAGGTAAAAAGCATGCATTTTGATTTGTGTGGTGCGATGTGTAGGTTAAGTAAGGCGAGTGTGTTGTGTAGATTGTGTGATGTAGATGTAGATAGTGTTTCGTGTGATGTCCATAGTACGATGTCATCTGCATAGAGTGCAATTTTTACCGGAAAGTTGTCGGAGATGAGTGAATTGAGACCGAGAATGAAGAGTAATGGGCTGAGAACTGAGCCTTGCATCAAACCGGTTGTGGGGAATTTAATATCAGAATTGTGGGTCCAAATTTGTACTTGAAATGAACGTTTTGGAAGGCAGAAATGGAGGTAGTGTAATAGTCTTCCCGGTATGTCTATGTTGTATAAGTGTTGTAGTAGTGCTGTTATGCTTATAGTGTCACATGCTTGTTTTAAGTCCAGGAAGACGGTGACAGTGGAGTTCTTCTTTGCCGCCGCTTCCTGGATGTGTGTGATGCGGTAGGTGAGGTTATCTAGACATGATCTTTTATGAAGAAAGCCTGATTGAATAGAAGAGATTAATTTGTGTTTCTGTATGATGTAGAGAAGGCGTTTTTTGACAAGACGTTCGAAGAGTTTATGAAAGCAGCTGGTTAGTGCGATAGGGCGGTAAGAATCGCATATAGTTGAATCCGTGTTTGGTTTAGGGATAGGTATAAGAAGAGCGTTTAGCCATGATTGTGGGTATGTATGTGTTGTCCAGGCAGTGTTGTATGTGTGGAGAAGTGCGTGTAATGCTTGTGTTGGGAGGTGTTTGAAAAATGAGTAGTGTATGTTGTCTGGGCCTACGCTTGTGTTTCCTGTCTGTGCAATTTCTAGCTGTAATTCTGTGAGTGTAAACCTAGTGTTGTAAAGATGTGGGCGTGTGTGTCCGATTGGAGATGGGGGGCTACGCGGAAGTGTGGATGACCTAAGGTGGTAGGTGTGTGGGAAAATGTTTGCGATTATTTGTGGGTATGTGATGGCGTTGTTGTTGTGTCTGAGTATAATGGCTTTTATTGGGGGTCTTTGTCTGTGTTGGAATGTTCTCAGGAGTGTCCAAATTTCGCCGAGAGGGGTGAATCTATTAAAATGATTATAAAATTTAGTCCAGGAATTCTTTTTAGCTTTTTTGATGGTTCGTTTACAGAGTGCTTTGTGTTGTTTGTATGTTGTGAGTGTTTCCGGTGTGCGGTGTCTTTCATATCTGTGTCGTGCATAGTTTCTCGCGGGGATTGCCCGGTGGCACTCGTCGTTCCACCAGGGAGCCACGCGAGGTTTGTGTTGGTGGCGTGGTTTTGTTTGTGGTATGTGTTGGTGTGCTGTAGTGAGAAGAATGTCGACGAATTGTTCTGGTGAGAGGTGTGGGTTGTGGGCTGTTTGTGCGGCTAGGGACTCTGAGAAGGGGTCCAGGATGCTTTTTTGAAGTTCCATCGGCCAGATGGAGAATTGGGTGGGCCGGTGGTCGGGATTTGGTTGAAGGAAATGTTTATGGGTGCGTGGTCGCTGAAATGAGGATCGGAATCGGATGTACAGGATAGGGAGAGAGATATGCGCGAGGATGCAAGGGTTATGACTGGGGTCGTGGGGGGATAAGCGGTCATTGGGACGAGGTAGGTTGGTGATCCAGTGTTGAGTATTGTGAGGTTGTGTTGGTTGGCTAGTGTGATGAGTGTGAGTGCTCGGTGGTCAGGTTGTGTTGTGGGAGTGTCCCATAGTGGGTGGGGTGAATTGAAATCTCCTGTTATCATGGCTGGCGTGGTAATTTGGTCAAGTGCTTTATTTAATTCCGAGAGAGTGTCTGGGGTTAGTGAGGGTGTGGTGTGGGGGGGGGTCGTATATGTTGATTAGTGTGTAGGTATTGGTGTGTAAGTGTATTTCAGTGAGTAGTGTGTCTGCTGTGGTGTTGAAGTGTATTAGGCGATGAGGTGTGGTGTTCCTAATGTATGTGCAAACACCGCCTGATCTGTGTGTGTTGTGTGTATCTTGCCTGTGTAGTGTTTAGTGAGAAATGTTAAATTGGTAGGGTCTTCGGGTTTGAAGTGTGTTTCTTGAATGCTTATTGATGTGTGGTTTGTTTGTAATGTGTTTGGATTTGTGCCGGTGTCTTTTTGGTAGTCGGTAAGAAGGTGCTGTCGAACGTAGGGGGTTGTCATTTCCGAATCAGTGGAGTAGTGTTCAGTGTCAGAGTGATCCTCAGTTCCGGTTGTTCCCTGGTCTGTGTGTGGTGCGTGCGGTGCTGCCACGTCAGATGCGGGTGATGTTTATGGTGATGGTGAGGATGTTGGTTGGTAGGTTAGTGGCGATGGAGGTTGGGAGGGTGGGGTGGGTGCCGGTTGGCGAGCTGACAGTGGTGGTGGTGGTTGTTGTGCTGGACGGTGGGCTGTGGTTAATGCTGGTGTTGGGGGTCGTGTCTTGCGAGTGGTGGTGTTGGTGGGTGTTGGTGTGTGCTTCGGTTGTGTTTGGTCTGTTTGTGTGCCGGCGTTTTTGGTGTGTTTGTGCTGTGTGGGAGTGGTGTTGGCAGAGCCGGATATTCTGCATGTGTTGGTGGCGGTGGTGCTTATCGGTGTGTGACCGGCTCTGTGCGGCGAGCCGGCCACGCCGACTGCGGGTCGGACATCCACGCTCTGGCCCGGGGCAAGGACCAGCCTTCTAGGTGGACTAGGCGCAGTATGTCGCGTTCCATCGTCCACGTAGGGCAGGCCCTGTCCAAGGCCGCGTGGTTCCCCCCTCAGGCGGCAAAGCAGAGCTCGCCGCTAACGCATGTGTCTGTGTCGTGTTGTTGTGCGCATCTACCGCAAGTGTCTGTGGTGGCACGGCACCCCCCCCCCCCCCCTTTGAGTGTCCGTAGTGTTGGCACTTTTGACAGCGCCGAAGGAGGGGTTTGACGGTGTATCTCATGTATCCGGCTTTGACCTGAGTTGGTGGTGTTCGTGTGTTGAAAGTGATATTTATCATGTGTGAAGCTGTGTTTCCTGGTCTGGGGGTGGGGGGCTGTATGCGGCGGAGACGCCCTGGCCCCCCAGCTTGAGGGCCAGGTCCCCCGCCGACATGCAGGCCAGCTCCGGTGCGAGTATGGTACCCTGGGATGTGTTCAGGTGTGTTGCCGGTGTAATGGAGACTGGTGTGTTGTGGATGTGGTGGATGGTTGGAAGTATCCGACCATCTATGTTATCAATGGCCAGAATCAGGAGCGCCCCAGCCTGAATTGCTTAGCATGTAGGGGCGCTCCTGTGTGCTTGGTGAGCTCCTCCTCCACCAGTCAGGGGTCCAGGGAGCCCATGGGCTTCCCGTCGCCTTGGCGGCAGAGGAAGAACTCACCGGTGGGTGTTGTGGTGGTGTTCATGGTAGGTGATGCTTGTTAGATGTGATGTATGTGCTTATGTTGTATGTGCTTATGTTGTATGTGGTGTTGAAAAAGAGTGAACCAGTGTCAGGTGTGTGTTACAAAGTGAAGTACAGTACACAGTACAGCGTTACAGGCGGAGGGTACGGAAGAGCGTGAAGAAAGCCCGACAGGTTGTAAAAGCAGGGCAGATAAATTTGAAGAGAACACAAAGAAATCGGGAACTGTGCTTAAAGGGAGCACGATTAGAAAGAGTAGAAAAGATCGTGCAGAAGGCACTAGAGGGAAAACGGGGGATAAGTTGGAGGGAGCCCGGGGTGGGATGGATGGCAGCACCGCCGGACTGACCGTAGGTTGTAGAAGAGGACGTCACAGAAGCGCAGAAGCAAAGGAGCACCTAGCTGAAGGTGAAGTTCTAGATGAGGTCGAAGACGGAAGCCGAAGTCTTGAATAGTCTTGAAGAGTAGATGAAGTCGTAGAGGGAGTGAAGAGGCAAGGTGCAACGGAATGTGCGGAGTCCAGTGCAAGGATGGAGGAGAGCTAGAGTCGGTAGGTGTTGTGGTATGTAGTTGTGTGTGTGTGTGTGTGTGTGTGTGTGTGTGTGTGTGTGTGTATGTGGTGTGTTGGTGGCAGGTGGGATGTGGCGGGTGGCTGCCGGCGGCAGGTCGATCAGCCTCTTGCGGTCGAGAAGCTGCCGCTGAGACGTGGATACTTGCGAACGAGGGATCCGAATCAACGATCGTCGTTGGAAAGGGAGTAGGCGGTATATACATGCAAGGAGTGCGAATCAACGATCGTCGTTGAAAATGGAGTAGGTGGTATGCGCTGACTGGGGGAGGGGGAGAGTGATTTTTAGGCGTGCCGGACCATAAAGGTCATTTGCGCCGCCTTTAAAGCGAGTATGTTACATGTCTGTCTATAAAAGCGAGTGTTTGCGATCAAGGTGTGGAGATCAAGGTGTGCGATCAAGCAAGTGGACATTTACTTTAAGGGAATTTTATGTTATAGTTTGTGTGATATTTTAGGTGCTGAAGGCGGGGGATGGGTTGGGGCCATCTCCATGACGTCTAAATGGTTTTAATTTTACTTTACTCCTCCACGAAATAATTTTTAGTCTGGGTGGGGGTGGGAGTGTTTTGAGAGTGGCGAGAAGTTGATTTTGCCAGGGTGCCGGTTTTAGCCTACTCTTATCGAAGAGCACCGATGGATCTTTACCGTGCGAACAAGGAGGTAATTGTCCACACCGCCTCTCACACCGGCCAGCGTGGCACTTTTTGTGCAGCACTCTGTGTGATCGCAGAGGCTGTTATCAGGCCCCTAAGAACGTCTACAAGTTACTACGAAGGTTTATATTAGGTGTTGCATGCGTGTACGAACATCTAAGAACGTCTATAGGCCCTTACGAATGTCTACCGACAAAGGTCGATGTCGCTGAATTCAAAGCTCAGTGATGACTTGTATTCGTGAAGTATTGAATTACCTCTTACCGAATTCTTAATCGATGTCCTTTCGAATAAAGTTGGGATCTAGATGCATGCCTGGGAGATCTGCATTCCTTGTTAATAACAGTGCCATGCTTACTTGCAATTTGAAGAGGGAGAGGATACAACGATCAGGGCCACCAATGGTGGTTTTAAAACTATTTTTCTTAATAAAAACAACGGCCCTATTCGAAATGAACCATACAAAGTCAGACTATGCTAACCACCTTGTTCACTGCTTGTGGAAACCCTTCATCAACTCAAGAAAGGAGGATCTCCCAATGTATTTTTAGACTAGAAAATCTGGTGTCAGGGCGGATACAGGGCGACACTGGGGTCATGTCTTCCCATGGAAAAGTGGGACCAGTGGCGTCGCCACGAAGTTCTTCTAGGAGCGGAAAATGTAGGGTGGTCCGGGCCACGCGGGGCTGAGCGGTGTCGGGGCGGGCTCGTAAGTGGCGGCACGGTTCGGTGGCGCGTCGCTGTGCGGGCGACGGCGGCTGGCCGTCCAGACGGGGGACCTGCGGATGACTGCCGTTACCCTCTTGCCCACCACTTCAACCGCTCCGACGTCCTACCAACCCTGCTGTGGCCCGTCGCCACCACTACACGAATTTATAGATGCGAGATCAGGCTCCTTACCACACCACATACGCCCGTGAGTGCGCCCGGCTGGTCATGTAGCGAGGAGGGGTTGTGGGCTTGGGGTGTGATGTGACACTGGTGGATGGAGATGATACCTTGGTACACGACATTGGTACTGCCACCGCCGCCGGCGTTCGTCCATTTACGGGGCCCACCCGTGTACCACCAGATAACACAACACATCCACCACTCACTCACCCGCCCCCACAAACACAGAACACAAAATCGACGTTTTCGAGGCAGCCACATGCAAGCTGGTCCCGGGTAATGGGGGGGGGGAGGGGGGAGAGAGTGATTTTTAGGCGTGCTGGACCATAAAGGTCATTTGCGCCGCCTTTAAAGCGAGTACGCTACATGTCTGTCAATAAAGCGAGCGTTTGCGATCAAGGTGCAGGCAAGTGGACATTTACGTTACGGAATTGTACGTTATAGTTTGCATGATATTTTAGGTGCTGAAGGCGAGGGTCTGGGTTGGGGACATCTCCCTGATGTCTAAATGGTTTAGTTTTACTTTACTCCTCCACAAAAGAATTCGCAGTTTGGGTGGGGGTGGGGGTGTTTTGAGAGTGGTGAGAAGTTGATTTTGCCAGGGTGCCGGCTTTAGCCTACTCTTATCGAAGAGCACCGAGGGATCTTTACCGTGCGAACAAGGAGGTATTTGTCCACACCGCCTATCACGCCGGCCGCCGCGTGTTAGTTGTTAGTAGCGGGTTAGTCTAAGCATGCCATGCATGGTTGTCAGTTGGGTTAGTACGGTGTTTTTCAATTCGGCTCTTCTACGTCCGCTGTAAAAAAAATTGCGCCAGGCCCTCTAAAAATGCTACTGGATCCGCCACAAATCGCACCAGGGCACATAAGGATCACATTGGTGGCCCCAAAATGTCGCGCAGGGGCTTCTGAATATCACGATATGAACACCTAAAGTCGCAACAAGGGCCCTGAAAATCACATTGGGGCCCCAAAAATCGTTCCGCTGTCCGGAAAATGACGCTGGGCTGTACAAAGTGTGGCCGGGGCCCCTCAAAATCGCGTCGGAGCCCCCAAAACGTCGGATCGAGGCCCCTGAAAATCAAGCTGGGGGCCTCAAAAGTACGCACCTCGGCCGTTGAAAATAAGGCTGGGGGCCAAGACAAAGTCGTGTCGGGGTCCTTGAAAATCACAATGGGCACTCAAAAGGCGGGCTTGGCCCATGGAAATCACGCTGGGGCCCAAAAGATCAGGCCGGGCCCTTGCAAATCGCGCTAGGCCCCAAAACGTCGGAACGGTGCTCCTCAAAATCACGTTGAAGGCCTTAAAAGTTTGCGCCTGGGTCCCTGAAAATCACGTTGGAGGCCCAAAGAAGTCGTGTCGGGTTCTTGAAAATCACGACGGGGGTCCAAAAGGTTGGGCCCCGAAGACGACGCTGACCTGTGGGTACTAAAAAGTCGCGCCCGGGACGCTGCAAATCACGCCAGGGGCTCGACAGATCTTACCGGGTCCCAAAAATTGTATCGCGACCACCAAAAAAAATAAATAAGCTGAGACAACGTACAAATCAGTCCATACAAATCACTCTGGGGTTCCAACAATCGCGCCAAAAGCCTCCAAAACGTGTTGGACCCTCAAAAACGTGTCGAGGCCGCTAAAACTCGCGCTAGGGATCCCGACAAATGACGACGGGGCGCAAAAAAATCGCACTGAAACCCCAAAAAGTAGCATCGCTACCCTTGAAGGTCACACCGGGGCACAAAAGGTCGCATCAGAGCCCAAAAAGTCGTACCTTACTTCCCAAAATGAATTCCTACCCGTAATGTCACTCTGCGGCCACAAAAATTGCGTACCCCCAAAAATAATAACGCGTCATATTCCGGAAAAGAAACGAGTTGGGGCACCGAAAAAAAATGCACTGGGCACCCAGGTAGTTCTACCAGGCCCAAAATATTGCGCAGGGGCTTACAAAAAGTAGAACTCTACCCACCAAATTACAGAAGACCCCATCGAATCGACCCGAGCGCCGGAACATGAAATCCCTCGCTGACCTTCGACAATGCTGGCCAATGCTAGCAACCTGAAAAAATCAACTTACTTGCCAACCCTCACCCACCCAACACACCATATCTTGCGGAGGAGTAAAGTAAACTAAGCTTGATCAAAACCATCTCAACCATCTGGAAGACGTCCTGAAGCCTTCAATACTTTAACGTCACATACACCGTACCGTAAATCTCCTTTAACGTAGATGTACACTTGCCTTGAATTTGCTTGCAAAACCCACTCGCTTTAAAAGCGGTGCAATTCACCTTCATGGTCCAGCACACCTCGAAGCACCCTTCCCTCCCCAGTATCATGCGGTCCGCCTTCTCGTCTACACGTGGCTGGTGTGGACGTCTAGTTCATGGTCCAGCACACCTCGAAGCACCCTTCCCTGCCCAGTATAATGCGGTCGGCCTTCTCGTCTACACGTGGCTGGTGTGGACGTCTAGTTCATGGTCCAGCACACCTCGAAGCACCCTTCCCTCCCCAGTATCATGCGGTCCGGTCCGCCTTCTCGTCTACACGTGGCTGGTGTGGACGTCTAGTTCATGGTCCAGCACACCTCGAAGCACCCTTCCCCTCCCCAGTATAGTGCGGTCCGCCCTCTCGTCTACACGTGGCTGGTGTGGACGTCTAGTTCATGGTCCAGCACACCTCGAAGCACCCTTCCCCTCCCCAGTAGAGTGTGGTCCGCCTTCTCGTCTACACGTGGCTGGTGTGGACGTCTAGTTCATGGTCCAGCACACCACGAAGCACCCTCCCTCCCCAGTATCATGCGGTCCGCCTTCTCGTCTACACGTGGCTGGTGTGGACGTCTAGTTCATGGTCCAGCACACCTCGAAGCACCCTTCCCCTCCCCAGTATCATGCGGTCCGCCTTCTCGTCTACACGTGGCTGGTGTGGACGTCTAGTTCATGGTCCAGCACACCTCGAAGCACCCTTGCCCTCCCCAGTATCATGCGGTCCGCCTTCTCGTCTACACGTGGCTGGTGTGGACGTCTAGTTCATGGTCCAGCACACCTCGAAGCACCCTTGCCCTCCCCAGTATAATGCGGTCCGCCTTCTCGTCTACACGTGGCTGGTGTGGACGTCTAGTTCATGGTCCAGCACACCTCGAAGCACCCTTCCCCTCCCCAGTATAGTGCGGTCCGCCTTCTCGTCTACACGTGGCTGGTGTGGACGTCTAGTTCATGGTCCAGCACACCTCGAAGCACCCTTCCCCTCCCCAGTATAATGCGGTCGGCCTTCTCGTCTACACGTGGCTGGTGTGGACGTCTAGTTCATGGTCCAGCACACCTCGAAGCACCCTTCCCCTCCCCAGTATAATGCGGTCCGCCTTCTCGTCTACACGTGGCTGGTGTGGACGTCTAGTTCATGGTCCAGCACACCTCGAAGCACCCTTCCCCTCCCCAGTATAATGCGGTCGGCCTTCTCGTCTACACGTGGCTGGTGTGGACGTCTAGTTCATGGTCCAGCACACCTCGAAGCACCCTTCCCCTCCCCAGTATCATGCGGTCCGCCTTCTCGTCTACACGTGGCTGGGGTGGACGTCCTAGTTCATGGTCCAGCACACCTCGAAGCACCCTTCCCCTCCCCAGTATCATGCGGTCCGCCTTCTCGTCTACACGTGGCTGGTGTGGACGTCTAGTTCATAGTCCAGCACACCTCGAAGCACCCTTGCCCTCCCCAGTATCATGCGGTCCGGTCGGCCTTCTCGTCTACACGTGGCTGGTGTGGACGTCTAGTTCATGGTCCAGCACACCTCGAAGCACCCTTCCCCTCCCCAGTATGATGCGGTCGGCCTTCTCGTCTTCACGTGGCTGGTGTGGACGTCTAGTTCATGGTCCAGCACACCTCGAAGCACCCCTTGCCCTGCCCAGTATAATGCGGTCCGCCTTCTCGTCTACACGTGGCTGGTGTGGACGTCTAGTTCATGGTCCGGTATAATGCGGTCCGCCTTCTCGTCTACACGTGGCTGGTGTGGACGTCTCGTTCATGGTCGGTATAATGCGGTCCGCCTTCTCATCTACACGTGGCTGGTGTGGACGTCTAGTTCATGGTCCAGCACACCTCGAAGCACCCTTCCCCTCCCCAGTATAATGCGGTCCGCCTTCTCGTCTACACGTGGCTGGTGTGGACGTCTAGTTCATGGTCCGGTATAATGCGGTCGGCCTTCTCGTCTACACGTGGCTGGTGTGGACGTCTAGTTCATGGTCCGGTATAATGCGGTCGGCCTTCTCGTCTACACGTGGCTGGTGTGGACGTCTAGTTCATGGTCGGTATCATGCGGTCGGCCTTCTCGTCTACACGTGGCTGGTGTGGACGTCTAGTTCAATGTCGGTCCGGTCGGCCTTCTCGTCTACACGTGGCTGGTGTGGACGTCTAGTTCATGGTCCCCGGTATCATGCGGTCGGCCTTCTCGTCTACACGTGGCTGGTGTGGACGTCTAGTTCATGGTCGGTATAATGCGGTCGGCCTTCTCGTCTACACGTGGCTGGTGTGGACGTCTAGTTCATGGTCGGTATAATGCGGTCGGCCTTCTCGTCTCCACGTGGCTGGTGTGGACGTCTAGTTCATGGTCGGTATAATGCGGTCGGCCTTCTCGTCTACACGTGGCTGGTGTGGACGTCTAGTTCATGGTCCAGCATACCTCGAAGCACCCTTCCCCTCCCCAATATAATGCGGTCCGCCTTCTCGTCTACACGTGGCTGGTGTGGACGTCTAGTTCATGGTCGGTATAATGCGGTCGGCCTTCTCGTCTACACGTGGCTGGTGTGGACGTCTAGTTCATGGTCGGTATAATGCGGTCGGCCTTCTCGTCTACACGTGGCTGGTGTGGACGTCTAGTTCATGGTCGGTATCATGCGGTCGGCCTTCTCGTCTACACGTGGCTGGTGTGGACGTCTAGTTCAATGTCGGTCCGGTCGGCCTTCTCGTCTACACGTGGCTGGTGTGGACGTCTAGTTCATGGTCGGTATCATGCGGTCGGCCTTCTCGTCTACACGTGGCTGGTGTGGACGTCTAGTTCATGGTCGGTATAATGCGGTCGGCCTTCTCGTCTCCACGTGGCTGGTGTGGACGTCTAGTTCATGGTCGGTATAATGCGGTCGGCCTTCTCGTCTCCACGTGGCTGGTGTGGACGTCTAGTTCATGGTCGGTATAATGCGGTCGGCCTTCTCGTCTACACGTGGCTGGTGTGGACGTCTAGTTCATGGTCGATATAATGCGGTCCGCCTTCTCGTCTACACGTGGCTGGTGTGGACGTCTAGTTCATGGTCGGTATCATGCGGTCGGCCTTCTCGTCTACACGTGGCTGGTGTGGACGTCTAGTTCATGGTCGGTATCATGCGGTCGGCCTTCTCGTCTACACGTGGCTGGTGTGGACGTCTAGTTCATGGTCGGTATCATGCGGTCGGCCTTCTCGTCTACACGTGGCTGGTGTGGACGTCTAGTTCAATGTCGGTCCGGTCGGCCTTCTCGTCTACACGTGGCTGGTGTGGACGTCTAGTTCATGGTCGGTATCATGCGGTCGGCCTTCTCGTCTACACGTGGCTGGTGTGGACGTCTAGTTTAATGTCGGTCCGGTCGGCCTTCTCGTCTACACGTGGCTGGTGTGGACGTCTAGTTCATGGTCGGTATCATGCGGTCGGCCTTCTCGTCTACACGTGGCTGGTGTGGACGTCTAGTTCATGGTCGGTATAATGCGGTCGGCCTTCTCGTCTACACGTGGCTGGTGTGGACGTCTAGTTCATGGTCGGTATAATGCGGTCGGCCTTCTCGTCTGCACGTGGCTGGTGTGGACGTCTAGTTCATGGTCGGTATAATGCGGTCGGCCTTCTCGTCTACACGTGGCTGGTGTGGACGTCTAGTTCATGGTCGGTATAATGCGGTCGGCCTTCTCGTCTACACGTGGCTGGTGTGGACGTCTAGTTCATGGTCGGTATAATGCGGTCCGCCTTCTCGTCTACACGTGGCTGGTGTGGACGTCTAGTTCATGGTCGGTATCATGCGGTCGGCCTTCTCGTCTACACGTGGCTGGTGTGGACGTCTAGTTCATGGTCGGTATCATGCGGTCGGCCTTCTCGTCTACACGTGGCTGGTGTGGACGTCTAGTTCATGGTCGGTATCATGTGGTCGGCCTTCTCGTCTACACGTGGCTGGTGTGGACGTCTAGTTCATGGTCCAGCACACCTCGAAGCACCCTTGCCCTGCCCAGTATAATGCGGTCGGCCTTCTCGTCTACACGTGGCTGGTGTGGACGTCTTAGTTCATGGTCGGTATAATGCGGTCGGCCTTCTCGTCTACACGTGGCTGGTGTGGACGTCTAGTTCATGGTCGGTATAATGCGGTCGGCCTTCTCGTCTACACGTGGCTGGTGTGGACGTCTAGTTTATGGTCGGTATAATGCGGTCGGCCTTCTCGTCTACACGTGGCTGGTGTGGACGTCTAGTTCATGGTCGGTATAATGCGGTCGGCCTTCTCGTCTACACGTGGCTGGTATGGACGTCTAGTTCATGGTCGGTATAATGCGGTCCGCCTTCTCGTCTACACGTGGCTGGTGTGGACGTCTAGTTCATGGTCGGTATAATGCGGTCGGCCTTCTCGTCTACACGTGGCTGGTGTGGACGTCTAGTTCATGGTGTATAATGCGGTCGGCCTTCTCGTCTACACGGGCTGGTGTGGACTGTCTCGTTAGTGTTTAACCAGGACGTCTAGTTCATGGTCCAGCACACCTCGAAGCACCCTTGCCCTCCCCAGTATAATGCGGTCGGCCTTCTCGTCTACACGTGGCTGGTGTGGACGTCTAGTTCATGGTCGGTATAATGCGGTCGGCCTTCTCGTCTACACGTGGCTGGTGTGGACGTCTAGTTCATGGTCGGTATAATGCGGTCGGCCTTCTCGTCTACACGTGGCTGGTGTGGACGTCTACTTCAATGTCGGTCCGGTCGGCCTTCTCGTCTACACGTGGCTGGTGTGGACGTCTAGTTCATGGTCGGTATAATGCGGTCGGCCTTCTCGTCTACACGTGGCTGGTGTGGACGTCTAGTTCATGGTCCAGCACACCTTCTCGTCTACACGTGGCTGGTGTGGACGTCTAGTTCATGGTCCAGCACACTTTCTCGTCTACACGTGGCTGGTGTGGACGTCTAGTTCAATGTCGGTCCGGTCGGCCTTCTCGTCTACACGTGGCTGGTGTGGACGTCTAGTTCATGGTCGGTATAATGCGGTCGGCCTTCTCGTCTACACGTGGCTGGTGTGGACGTCTAGTTCATGGTCGGTATCATGCGGTCGGCCTTCTCGTCTGCACGTGGCTGGTGTGGACGTCTAGTTCAATGTCGGTCCGGTCGGCCTTCTCGCCTACACGTGGCTGGTGTGGACGTCTAGTTCATGGTCGGTATCATGCGGTCGGCCTTCTCGTCTACACGTGGCTGGTGTGGACGTCTAGTTCATGGTCGGTATAATGCGGTCGGCCTTCTCGTCTACACGTGGCTGGTGTGGACGTCTAGTTCATGGTCGGTATAATGCGGTCTGCCTTCTCGTCTCCACGTGGCTGGTGTGGACGTCTAGTTCATGGTCGGTATAATGCGGTCGGCCTTCTCGTCTACACGTGGCTGGTGTGGACGTCTAGTTCATGGTCGATATAATGCGGTCCGCCTTCTCGTCTACACGTGGCTGGTGTGGACGTCTAGTTCATGGTCGGTATCATGCGGTCGGCCTTCTCGTCTACACGTGGCTGGTGTGGACGTCTAGTTCATGGTCGGTATCATGCGGTCGGCCTTCTCGTCTACACGTGGCTGGTGTGGACGTCTAGTTCATGGTCGGTATCATGCGGTCGGCCTTCTCGTCTACACGTGGCTGGTGTGGACGTCTAGTTCAATGTCGGTCCGGTCGGCCTTCTCGTCTACACGTGGCTGGTGTGGACGTCTAGTTCATGGTCGGTATCATGCGGTCGGCCTTCTCGTCTACACGTGGCTGGTGTGGACGTCTAGTTCAATGTCGGTCCGGTCGGCCTTCTCGTCTACACGTGGCTGGTGTGGACGTCTAGTTCATGGTCGGTATCATGCGGTCGGCCTTCTCGTCTACACGTGGCTGGTGTGGACGTCTAGTTCATGGTCGGTATAATGCGGTCGGCCTTCTCGTCTACACGTGGCTGGTGTGGACGTCTAGTTCATGGTCGGTATAATGCGGTCGGCCTTCTCGTCTACACGTGGCTGGTGTGGACGTCTAGTTCATGGTCGGTATAATGCGGTCCGCCTTCTCGTCTACACGTGGCTGGTGTGGACGTCTAGTTCATGGTCGGTATCATGCGGTCGGCCTTCTCGTCTACACGTGGCTGGTGTGGACGTCTAGTTCATGGTCGGTATCATGCGGTCGGCCTTCTCGTCTACACGTGGCTGGTGTGGACGTCTAGTTCATGGTCGGTATCATGTGGTCGGCCTTCTCGTCTACACGTGGCTGGTATGGACGTCTAGTTCATGGTCCAGCACACCTCGAAGCACCCTTGCCCTGCCCAGTATAATGCGGTCGGCCTTCTCGTCTACACGTGGCTGGTGTGGACGTCTAGTTCATGGTCGGTATAATGCGGTCGGCCTTCTCGTCTACACGTGGCTGGTGTGGACGTCTAGTTCATGGTCGGTATAATGCGGTCGGCCTTCTCGTCTACACGTGGCTGGTGTGGACGTCTAGTTCATGGTCGGTATAATGCGGTCGGCCTTCTTGTCTACACGTGGCTGGTGTGGACGTCTAGTTCATGGTCGGTATAATGCGGTCGGCCTTCTCGTCTACACGTGGCTGGTGTGGACGTCTAGTTTATGGTCGGTATAATGCGGTCGACCTTCTCGTCTACACGTGGCTGGTGTGGACGTCTAGTTCATGGTCGGTATAATGCGGTCGGCCTTCTCGTCTACACGTGGCTGGTGTGGACGTCTAGTTCATGGTCGGTATAATGCGGTCCGCCTTCTCGTCTACACGTGGCTGGTGTGGACGTCTAGTTCATGGTCGGTATAATGCGGTCGGCCTTCTCGTCTACACGTGGCTGGTGTGGACGTCTAGTTCATGGTCCAGCACACCTCGAAGCACCCTTGCCCTCCCCAGTATAATGCGGTCGGCCTTCTCGTCTACACGTGGCTGGTGTGGACGTCTAGTTCATGGTCGGTATAATGCGGTCGGCCTTCTCGTCTACACGTGGCTGGTGTGGACGTCTAGTTCATGGTCGGTATAATGCGGTCGGCCTTCTCGTCTACACGTGGCTGGTGTGGACGTCTACTTCAATGTCGGTCCGGTCGGCCTTCTCGTCTACACGTGGCTGGTGTGGACGTCTAGTTCATGGTCGGTATAATGCGGTCGGCCTTCTCGTCTCCACGTGGCTGGTGTGGACGTCTAGTTCATGGTCCAGCACACCTTCTCGTCTACACGTGGCTGGTGTGGACGTCTAGTTCATGGTCCAGCACACCTTCTCGTCTACACGTGGCTGGTGTGGACGTCTAGTTCAATGTCGGTCCGGTCGGCCTTCTCGTCTACACGTGGCTGGTGTGGACGTCTAGTTCATGGTCGGTATAATGCGGTCGGCCTTCTCGTCTACACGGGGCTGGTGTGGACGTCTAGTTCATGGTCGGTATAATGCGGTCCGCCTTCTCGTCTACACGTGGCTGGTGTGGACGTCTAGTTCAATGTCGGTCCGGTCGGCCTTCTCGTCTACACGTGGCTGGTGTGGACGTCTAGTCCAATGTCGGTCCGGTCGGCCTTCTCGTCTACACGTGGCTGGTGTGGACGTCTAGTTCATGGTCGGTATCATGCGGTCGGCCTTCTCGTCTACACGTGGCTGGTGTGGACGTCTAGTTCAATGTCGGTTGCGCGGGAGAGCTCGGTTATCACTGGATTGCTCGATGGTGTAGTTGGCAGGCTCTAGAGGTTGCCAGTTGGGCTTTCAAGCGAGTCATTGTGAGGACAGGGCCTCTGCTGGCACGGCCGTCACTGGAGAGATTGTTGCGTCACTGGAACAGCCGGAATCGTCGCTGGTAAGGCCGGGCGCGCCGTTGGCAGGGTTGAATCGTGATGCTGCTCGTCGACTCCTTTTGATACGGCTGACACCCCAGCAGTGCAGCACCGCCCCGAGCTTCGCCAAGCTTTCGGTCCGTGTCTGCACAGCCTGCACAACAGATGGCACATTGTTGGGCTAGGGCGCGCAGTCTGTTGGGCTCAGACGTGAATGGCCCGGCCGTGGGGCGGCGCGCCGTACTTGTCGCATGGTGCGCGCCTTATTCAGCCAGGAATGCTGTACGCTCTGTGTGTCGCCGTGCAGTACGACGGCCGCCCGGGAACCGGTCGTGCAGCGCTTTACCGGCTTCCGCGGCCAGTCACGCATCACTTTCCCTCGCACGTCCCCTGCAGCTCCACGGCCACCGCGGGCCCAGCTGAGAACGGCAACCGGCGACCGCAGCAACTCTGGGTTCCACTCGGAGCGGAGCTGTCGAAATAAGCCCCACAGTGGGCGGGTCTGCTCACCTGACCACGATGTGACACGCGACTGGCAGCAGGCACGCTCAACCATAGCTGCACGAGCGGCAGACGTGGCCGACAACACACCACTGCACGCTGCTGGAAGCATTGAACTTCCGCCATTACTGGTGACGTTTGGATCTTATGAGCTGGAGCATTACTCGACCCTCTCAATGAATTCTTTAAAAGTCCTGCCCCTACAACAATAGATAATGCACACGGCATGTTCAATTGTTTTAGTATCAAATAAATACGGGTTTTAGACTAAATTCAGTAGTCACAATGACAACCATTACAATTCGGTTAATTATCACCAAAATATTCAAGGACGATGGGCACAGTGCAGGTCCTTCTTAACAAGATAATCACGCAACAGAATCCATCCACGACTGGTGGAGCTATAAAACAGTTATTGGGAACGGCCACCTATACTTATGCTGATCAAGCCGAATTCATGGAGCACCTGCTTGGGTTGCACCATGCTCCCATGATAAAATTGTGGTGAGTGGAAGTCCTCAGCCAAATATTGCGGCTTAACGTGGCATTAGAAAGGCTACAACCAATCCCAACGGCTATCTCAAGAGCCAATCTGGAGAGATATCGTGGCCACGACAGGAGGTTAAAGATTGCCTGTCGTGGCCTGTCGTGCCGTCATGGCCTGTCGTGCCGTCATGACCTGGCGTGCCATCACGGCATGTCGTGGCCTGTCGTGGCCTGTCTTGCCGACATGGTCTGTCGTGCCGCCATGGCCTGTCGTGCCGTCATGGCATGCCGTGCCATCATGGCCTGTCGTGGCCTGTCTTGCCGACATGGCCTGTCGTTCCGACATGGCCTGTCGTGCAGTCATGGTCTGTCGTGGCCTGTTGTGCCGTCATGACCTGGCGTGGGCTGGGAGCACGAAAATGTTCGTGGCACCGAGCAATGACTTTGTGGGTCATTCCTTCTCAGGAATGCTCAGTCATTGCAGCTCAGGAAATGCTGATGTGAAGTTCCGGAATGATGAATGTCTGTACATACAAAACTGCTCTTTTTGTCTGGATGGGGTGTGCCGAGAAAAAGGAAGGATTATGGGCGCCGCCATCGGTTTTATGTATAGCTCGGTTGTGTAAGTATCGTCCTTGTTGATGGTCAGAGGTGTGTCCAGGAAGGTACTTGTTGTTTACTGGGGTGGTCACTGCGCTGCATGGATAATTTTATGGAGGTATGGAAGATGTCGAGGAAATTAAAATAACCGTCGAGTGATTTTGATCCGTGTGTCCAAATACCCAGGCCATCATCAATGTAGCGCATATGTTATGGGCTGGTGTTGATTGGATGTCAGGAGGAGTGTTTCAACTGCGTTCATAAATACGATGGCCAGTGGTGGAGTAATCCGACTACCCATGGCTATGCCCTTTTGCTGACGGTAATATCTGTCCCCGAATCTCAACAAGTTATTATTCAAGCAATGTTTCAGGAGAGTTTCGATGTCTGTTAGACCTAATCCAAACATGTAAACATGTTTGGATGCATCGCTATGCAAACGCAGGTGATCGATTGTGGCCGAGATTGCTTCATCCGTAGGTATATTGCCGTATAAGTTAGCTACATCAACAGTGAATGCGATGGCTCCTGGCGGTATCCCTGCGGGAAACTTGCCCTGCAAGCGGTCGAAATAATCATAAGTGTTCCGAAAATGTGCTGGTATAAAAGCTAAAATTGCGAGACGACGCGTTGAAGGAATCAAAGTTAATTTGTATGATTACTTGGACCGCTTGCAGAGCCAGGGTATTTGGACACACGGATCAAAACACTCGACGATTATTTTAATTTCCTCAACAACTTCCATCCCTCCATATAATTATCCATGGAACGCAGTGACCATTCCAGCAAACAACAAGTACCTTTCCTGGACACACTTCTGACCATCAACAAGGACGATACTTACACAACTGAGCTATACATAAAACCGATGGCGGCGCCAATAATCCTTCCATTTTTATCGGCACACCCCATCCAGACAAAAAGAGCAGTTTTGTATGCACAGACATTGAGAGGCAAGCGTCTCGGATCTAATGTCGATGCCCGAAACCGAGGAATGCCAAAAATCGAAACTTTATTTCTGGAAAACAACTATCCACCCCGCATGATCAAAAGAGCAATGTTTCAGGTAACACACCATGTGTGAGAAGTACACATACACAAACGCGACGTTCGGACCCCAAAGACAACGCAACTTTCGTCAGCCTCCCCTACATAAATGATAAGCTCACCAAAAAAATAACAGCGGCAATCTAAACCTCAATACTATCACTACGTGTGTCATGGCAGAGTGGCAAATCACTTTCAGAAACTCTCACCAAATCCGCTCTTAACCCACACCCATGTCCTGCTGGGGGCAAAAAGTGTCACTGTTGTCTGACAGGACTTCAAGGCAGATGCCACACACGTCTATCTTATAAAGTATAACGTAAGTGAAATGTGGGAAAAGTTCAAATCTTACTTGAGGGAAATTCAGATTAGACATGTCCCCCAAAAGCAAAGGCGCAAAAGAAGTGTAGGAAAGCCAGCATGGCTTACACCAGATTTGAGGAGATCAATTAAGGCTAAGAAAGATGCATTTAGAGTATTTAAGGAAGCTTCAAATGTCGTAAATCTAAGGTCGTATCAAAAAGCTAGAGATGCTGTGAAGCAGAAAACCAGAGCAGCAAGGCGGGCAAAAGAATTGGATTTGGTTAGGAACTGTAATGGGGACAGTAAAAAGTTCTTTAGTTTCTACAAGCTAAGTAAAGTTTCAAGCACAATTGGTCCACTGGAAGTAAATGGCACTATATTGAGTGAGGATGGTGAGATGGTTGAGGAGCTGAGCAAGCAGTTTAAATCAGTGTTTACAGTGGAGGATGTGACAAATTTGCCAACCGTGAACCACAGTTCAGTGACAGGTGATCAGATACACAATGTTGATTTCATTGATAGTGATGTTGTTTTCAATTATATCAGAAAAATAAAGCCAAACAAGGCAGCAGGACCTGATGGAATTTATGCTAGGGTATTGCGGGGAAGCTGAAAAGGAACTGGCAATTCCACTTAGTATAATATTTTGTAGATCAGTTTCACAAAATGAAATTCCAACAGATTGGAAAAGGGCAAATGTAGTTCCTATGTTCAAGAAAGGAGAAAGAGGGAAAGTTGAAAATTATAGGCCAGTAAGCCTCACATCCCTAGTCTGCAAGGTACTCGAATCAATTATCAAAGATAGAATAGTTAGTTTTCTGGAAGGAAACAGATTGATTCAAGATACTCAACATGGGTTTAGAAAAGGGAGATCGTGTCTCACAAATCTCTTGGACTTTTTAAATTTTGCTACAGAACAATTTGATCAGGGAAATCAGGTTGATGTAGCATATCTTGACTTTAGTAAGGCCTTTGACAAGGTACCCCATAAACGGTTAATGATGCAGCTTCAGGTCCATGGCATTGCAGGTAGTATCCTAAAATGGATTGAGTTGTGGCTTTCAGATAGACAGCAGAGAGTGATGCTTAATGGTGCAAAGTCATCATGGCAAAATGTTCTTAGTGGAGTCCCTCAAGGGTCGGTACTGGGGCCACTGTTGTTCATTATATTTGTGAATAGCATTGAATGTGGCCTGAGCAGTAAGGTTTTGAAATTTGCGGATGATTTGAAGATCTTTAGGGCAATAACAGGGCACAATGAGCAGGTTTTGCTGCAGAACGACTTAGACGAGCTTGTGAAGTGGTCCGAAAAATGGCAAATGAAGTTTAATTTTGATAAGTGCAAAGTCATGCATGTAGGTAGGCAGCATATGAAGGCGCCATACTTGATGGATGGCCAAGTACTATCTGTGACTCAGAAGGAGAAGGACTTAAGTGTTATTTTGAACACAAAATTGGGGGCATCAGAACATACCAAAGAAGCCAGGAAGAAGGCACGAAGAATGCTTGGGGCAATACAGAGGAATGTGTCATACAAAAGTGAGGAGGTCATCAGGAAGCTTTACTGTGCATATGTCAGGCCACATTTGGAATACTGTGTCCAAGCTTGGTCCCCTAGTTATGAGAAAGATTGTTGGCTTTTAGAGAGAGTACAAAAGAGGGCAACAAAAATGGTTAATGGTATAGGCAACCTGGCATATGAGGAAAGATTGAAGAAATTGAATATGTTTTCACTTAGATATAGAAGGCTGAGAGGAGATCTCATCGAGGTTTTTAAATTTGTTCATGGTCAGGAGCAGGGATATCTAAGGGAAATGTTTGAATTTAACAGAAATGATGCAATTAGAGGTCATCAATTCAAAATTAAAGCTAATCACAGCAGGACAAGGTTAAGACAGTCTTTCTTCACCAACAGGGTAGTAGAACACTGGAACCAGCTTCCAGGAACAATTGTCAGTAGCAACACACTGAACATCTTTAAAAACGGCATAGACAATCATTATAAGAATAGGGGGCTTGTTTTTCTGTATTCCAGGGTGGGTTGATTTACAGATTTGGTGGGCAACTGGTTCAGTGTACCAAGTGCAACCAAGAAGGGCCCTTGTGGCTCATAGTTGCACTGATCTTTCATGTCTTTATGTCTTTATGTCTTTATAACAACACCATAACAACACCCCACAATACCGTCTAACTTATAACATGCCAGCTATGCCGACCATTGGACATCACGTATATAGGGGAAACAAAACGCATGGTTAGGGGCAGATTTAATGAGCACTTAAGAGACGCTAAAAATAAAACCACTAACACCCAATTTGGCGAACACTTCAAAATCATTCACGCGAGCAGCACTTTCGACTGTAAAACACTCAGCATATCCACTCTGCAAGTCTGCAAAGATGTAGCAGAGCTCAAATCAATAGAGATTAGGAACAAAAAGCCATCATTAAACACAATGACAGCATCCTGGACCCTGATAAAACCAGTTCCTTACACCGCCCAAGGCAATCACATATGCAACACAACCGCATCCACACACACAGACATGCACATACACCTGGGTCTCAAGTTGACACATACACACACACACACACACACGGATCATCCACCTTGATGTGGGTTTATGTTAATGTGTGTATGTATTTTACGAGTATGTAAATATTGTGATATGTAAAATGAAAGCGATTCACTGTGCGGTGCAATTGGCGTGTGTGTTTTTTGTGGCTTTTGTAACAAAATGTTTACTGTTGAAGAAGACCCGTAACCGAGATATATAAAGTGCGAATTTGGATCTATGTCTTTGATTTAATATGAGCATAAGGTTATTTTACGCGTTTTTCTTACTCATAGTCGTGCTCAACGCAGCACTGCACCTAATCAAACAAGTAGGCTCAAATAGTCCTTGTTACATTTTAATTACCCGTTCCAAGGTCCAACCTGAAAGTGGCTGACGCTACTCTCCTGATTGCATAATTTGTATCTATTGTCGTTCTTGCCCTTAAAGCTCGGCAACACTGGTCGGTGAAATTTTCCTTGAGCTCCTGTGCGGTCTTATAACTGAAGTCAGGTATCAATGGCCACTTACCTAACCTTAATCAATCGACGCCATGCCTGGCCCTACACATTGAAAACGTGCGACCAGCCTTACGTATCCAACGGGTGGGCACGGATCCCTACCACGTTGAGTACGTCCCCTGGTCATCGTTATACCCTAGCCGGCCCTATCCTTTAAGCCCGGGGCTTACGGCGTACGAAACCCGTCCGTGCGTCCCCCGAACCATGCACAATCCGTGCCCACGTACAGAGTTCGGTGGTGGACAAATTACCGGGCAGTGTTTTTCCTCTACCCGCTGTCCTCGCGAAACTTTCGACGAACCAAAATGACTCTCCTCTGTAAAGGCCTTACATGCATACCGGGCTCGAAGTCCATCTGCGCCCCTGGGTCACAGAGTCCAACGGGATTTTGTGGTCAAAGGTACCTGAGTTCCCCAAGTTCCCAGTTAACAGTTACCACTTAAAAATACTGCCCGGAAGTAACAATCAGGAGAGTTTCGTCAGAGTGCCCTTTCGTCGTGCCCCCCTTGAGGAAGGGAGGGTCAAAGCCCCCTCACGGTCGACGCCCGAGGACATATCGTCCATAGGAGGGCAGCTGGTAGGCTGTCTCTCTCGCTAAATCTGCGGGGGCCGTCAAAACTCTTCTCGCGGCCTTCCCTCCTCTGAAATTCTCCCGGGTGAAAAGAGGGACCTTGCCAGAAACAGACAGATGCTTGGACTGAAATCAAAATGCAGGGACCGAGACTACGACGAGTACAGATAGTTACCTGAACAGGGATTGAGACGAAGACATATATTTACAGGGAATTTTGCAACAATTTCCTTCCGATGAAGATATGCCCTTCATAATTGTATCATTATTCCACTGCAGCTTAGGTTCAGGCCACTACCAGTGCTTCCGCGTTGGTGTTGCTGTCAGCTACGTGCTCGCAAATGTTGTCGTATTTACTTTGCATTGCCTTATATATAGTATGTACCGAATCAGGAAGGAGTCTGATAAATTTAGCACAGGACAGGTCAGAGAGGTGAAATTACATCCAGGTATTTATTTGGAAGTTACCGTATTGCCGTCACCGTATCATAGTCACAGTATTTGGGACTTGAACTTCGTTCACGGCCATCGTCATTCACACTGCCCTCCTACGCTAAAATGGAAAAATAAAGAAAGACAATATATACACCAGCACTCTGGGGCGACAACTATCCCTATTTACACACGTGCACACAAAGGGCACAAAACACACACACACACATCCCCCATCACGCGGGAAGACGCCGGCGCCGGTGGAGTTCGCTAAGCTGGGACGGTGGCGATGATGGGTGAGGCTCCAAGTTTCCGAGCAGCACTCACATGGCGATGGTGGGTGGCGGGCGGCCTCGGCTCAGGTCTTCGTCTCTTCCATCCGATTGCGCTGCCATCATGCCACCGCTGGATGTCAAGAAGAGTGTCCGTCCGGCGTCCACTGCTTCGCGTCCTGGAGTCCCCCTTACGTGGCGCGCCCATTAGTTTTCTTCTCCCTTTCATCTCCTCCGGCTTGGTGCACTCTCTCTCTCTCTCTCTATCTCTCTCTCTCTCTCTCTCTCTCTCTCTCTCTCTCTCTCTCTCTTCTCTCTCTCTCTCTCTCTCTCTCTCTCTCTCTCTCTCTCTCTCTCTCTCTCTCTCTCTCTCTCTCTCTCTCTCTCTCTCTCTCTCTCTCTCTCTCTCTCTCTCTCTCTCTCTCTCTCTCTCTCTCTCTCTCTCTTTCTCTCTCTTCCATTTTCTTGTTGCGCGAATGATCGGGAAGGTTCTGGAGATCCAGCTGCTGCTCCCGCCTCTGCCGCATACATATATGAGAAAGAAGATATAAGAAGATATATAAAAAGAAGATATGTGTACGCATACATAAATGAGGGAAAAAATCCATGATCACCTAAGTGTCTATATGCATATATGTTTCTTGAAATGTTCACTCCAAACGGCGATGACCCAACCCCAACCCTCCCTCTGCACCCCGTACCCCAAGCAGGACCGTCCGGACTGGCTTCTCTTCTCGTCATTCTTCACTACTGCGCCATTTCCTATTTGGGCCGTTTACGTTGTCGACATGCCAAGTGTAATCTGGGATTTTGTAAAAAAAGAACCCAAGGAGCTCATATCTCCGCGTGGACGACTTGTCTGTCCAACCCTGGACAATAGCAATGAGCTACTGGGGTGTCGTTTAGCTACATATATGACGCATGTGACGATTGTGATCGATATCAGTTTTTAACTGTGCGCGCGCCAAGTTCGCCAATTACAGTGCAGAATTGTTGTTGCAATAGAAAGAATGGCTTTCGTGAAACGTAACTCTATAAAACACAGCTGTATTTATATTCACACATCAAATCGTTGCCACGGGAGCTTTGTTGGCGTGGCCGCACGTGCGCCCTTATCATTTTCAACCGGTGAATGTGCCTGAAGCAAACTCGCCGGTTGATTGATTGATTCGAAGGCGCTTTGGCAATAACTATTTGGCTGTTATCACAAAAATGTTGCACTGCAATTGGTTCAATTGGTGCGCGCACATATAAAAAACTGATGTCTATCACAATCGTCACACGCGTCATATATGTAGCTAAACGACACCCCAGAAGCTGACGTTATAGTCCAACCTGACTCGATAGGCCTTGGTCTGTTCCTGCCTGGAGGACCAGGAGTGTTTTTAGTTGTTGTGGCTGCCACACGATGTATTTTGTTTCTGCCCCGCGGACGTCCCACCACCACTGGGGCCCTACTGGGGGGGGGGGGACACCCGTGTTCCGGGAACGGGAGGACGCCATACGTCCGCGGAGCTATACGGGGCAGGCGACGCCATCACCCGGCCGGGAGAGAGGGACTCACCACCCCGACCGGAATCCAGCGCCGCCCACCCCTTGACCCCAGCCGGCCGGACCAGCAGACACTGGGAAGAATTCCAGGCCCCCAGCCCGAGGCGACTCGTCACTTAGTCCGTATGGGGCCCTACGGACCCGCCCGCCCCTCCGGGATATTGGGACCAAAGAGGCGTGTTGGTCCCCCGTCGCAACTGGCACCGTGCGACGGGGGACCTCAACCTCCAGGACTCCGTCAACCCCGGGGGACGGGCCGAGGGAGCGCGGCCACCCCGATACAACTGAGCTGGAGGGCAGGACCGGGGAAGCTTTCCTGCCTGCTCATTGTAGGGATAGTTGGTGTTACAGGGCCAGGTGAAGGACATGAATGTTGAGGTGGGATGGCCATTGGAATGTGAGCGTATGGATGGAAGGACGAGTGAGGCACTCTTAGTCTGTCTCCTCACCGGAAAGATGGACGCCGTATCATTGGGGCTCGCAATCCCCTCACCACGGAAAGGTGGTGCCTCGTCTCGGTGTGTACAATGGGGTCAGATGGGCTAAACTGCATCAGCGTCCCAAGACTGCTGAGTGAATCGGTAAAAATGGCATACGAGGTATCCCGCCCTATTTCAATGAAGCTGAGCGCCTTGATGATGGCAACCAGCTTTGATGTGTATACTGTTGCATGGGGTGGCAGAGAGAAAGATCGGGACAGGGAACCAATAGCAAATGCACTGCAAGCACCAGTATCAGTATTCGACCCGTCTGTATCTACCGGGACGTAACCGACAAAGGAGGCTATGTGCTCTAGAGCATGTGACCGACGGTCGTGTTGTGTTGCATGTGCCTTTTTCATCATGGAGAGTGACATGTCTATTGTTGGATGGATCACCTGCCAAGGCGGTGCTTGCGGAAAACCGACCTGCATAATTCCCCTCAATATAATCTCGCTGTCTTCGAAGAGTCTGCGCATTCTTACGCAGAAGGGGATGCCATGCGTAATGCGCGCTCGACCGAATGCTCCAATCAACCGATGGGAGAACAACTGCGCATAAGCGGGATATCCGGGGAATTGACGCCGTTTGAAGCGTAGCGCATCCCGAGCATTTCGCGGCGGAACGAGTGGTGGCTCATGGGCTTCAGCCAGAAGGCTGGCAGAAGGCGAAGTGCGGAAAGCGCCGGTCACAATGCGGAGCGCCGAATGGTGTATCACATATAGTGATCGTTTGCTTGTTGAGCATGCGCTGTCGTATATAAAACATGCGTAGTCTAGTTTTGAACGAATGATGGAACGATGCAACAGGAGCATAGTTTTCTTGACTCCTCCGTAGGACGTGTGCGCAACCATCTTCAGTAGGTTTAGTGATATAAATCACTTCTCTTGAAGTGTTTTAATGTGTTCCTTGTAGCTAATACGAGTATCAAAAATGACTGTTAAAACCGGACAGTGCGCTGAAAGGGAATTGGCTCCCCATACAGGTGGAGAGCAGGGTCCGGGCAGCTTCGGCGACGCCGGCAAAACATGCATCCAAACGGTTTTTGATACAGAGAACCGGAACCAGTTCTTGGAGTTCCACCTCTCCATGCATGATAGCGCCAACTGCAGCTGCCGTGCCATCGACGGTGCACTGGATGTGCAGCACCAAATCGCGACGTATTCCACCAACAGTGATCTTCCTACATTTCGTGGAAGGGACTCACAGATATCCTCGATGATGATCGCGAACAGCGCCACGCTTAGTACACTCCCCTGTGGTACCCCTTCCGTTTGTGGGTACCGATCTGACAAGTAACTTCCAATCCGCACACGAAAAAAAACCGCCTCGACAAAAAGTTCTGGCAGAAGAGGCCCATAGATCCGCGAATTCCATGCCTGAGGACTTTCATCATGATACCGTAGCGCCAGGTGGTATCGTATGCCCCATGAATGTCGAAAATACTGCACCGATGTGACGATTTTTCTGGAACGTTGCACGTACCACGGTGTCGAAGAATTAAAAGATAGTCAACGGAGTTGCCGTTTTTCTTAAAACCACACTGTGTGTTATTTTAAATACCATGTCGTTCTACAATCCAGGTCAAACGCACGTTTACCATCTTCTCCATAAGCTTGCAGGGTGAAGAAGAAGAAGAACCTTGGGTTATTTTACGACGCATTCAACCGCTAGGTCATGTAGCGTCGCCAACCTCTCACGCCGGTTGGTCGCGGGTGGACTCGGTAACTGCCGTCAGTTGTGAGATTCGAACCCACAATCTTGCGATCAAGAGTACGACGCTCTACCAACTGAGCTACCGCGGCCCCAAGCTTGCAGAGTGATGATGTCAGTGAGATTGGTCGGTAGTTCGCCGGGTCTACGCGTTTTTTTTCGGGATTTCAAACTGGTAGCATAATGGCTTCACCCCAAGTGTGTGGGAAACCCACTTTCTCCCACAGTCGGTTCAGCGTTGCTAGTACGGCATCAAGTGAGCATGATAGAAGATGTTTCAGCATATCGTTGTGTATCTAATTGGGACCTTCAGATACGTTCCGAAGGGTCGCAATGGCGGAACGCAGTTCGACCGTTGTGAATGGCTCGTTATAACTTGCACGTTCAGAACTGGAAAAGTTTAGTGTCTGTCTCTCTCAACTGGCTTTGTGGCGTGTGAATAAGTTGTAATCAAAGCACCGACATCGGTTCGATATTGTGCGAGCCATCTCATTGGCCACGTCGAGGGGCTGGGTGATGTCTCGGCTGGCGACTCGTAGTGCTGGTAGAGGAGTGGAGTTTAACTCGCCGGCGATATGCTTAAGTCTTGACCAGACCTGTGGGACGGGTGTGGAGCAACTCAGCTTGCTCACATAAGGCGGTTTCACGCGTGCGCTAGCGGGAAGTAATCGTCATGACATCCCAAGGGCGGGGTCAGGGTATAGTAGTTACACTGATCTGAAAGCTTTTAGTCTGTAGATTGGAGCAATTTATTATATCAATAAACACACAGAGTAGGTTCAGTTAACAAAAACGACAAGTTTTTGGACTAGTAACAGCTTGTTTATGCACAAACCCTGAAAATGTACACCTACATCCGCGCCTGGGACGTCATCTAGTCGGAAATCTGGAAGTCAGACCAAGCGAGCCTGACTTCGGAAGTAAACTCGATGATAACAGCTGTTTGTCGAATTCAGCGGTCTTCAAATGCCAAATTTTCCGAGCACTCGACCACCCTAATCAATATTGCCAGCCAGCTTCAACCGCGGTAAGTGATTGGCCCTTTATGATAGCTATGACGAATCATAATCCACGTTTCAAAAACTGACGTCATCATTTGTGCTCTGATTGCATCATTTACGGCTGAAATATGTCAGGAGAGCCAACAAACAAGTGTGTCTCAGATGCGCATATTTTGGACATGTTGCGGTCTTTTGGGTGCTGTAAACAACTCATGCTTTGTTCTTTCTTGCGAGTATGATATTCAAAGACAAGGATCAATTGCCGCCCCCCCCCCCAGTAGGGGTTATTCAGGTAGGAGCACAGCGACATTTAAAAACGCAGCCTCGTATGGTGCGGTACAGCGGATGCCATTACAACTGTAAACATCCCGCTTGTAAAGTGGAGAGAAATAAATATTTTCGGGAGCGGCAATATGGAATCGTAGCATCTGGAAATTATGTATTTCAATATTTATTCATAATACAGGTACTTCACAGCCATAAAATAAAACGTAAAAGGACAAATATTTATCCGCAGGATCCATACTACAACTTCCTCCCCAATATTGTATATTTACTGATAATCCAACGGGAAATTTATGTTCTATCCAACAACTCCTACCTCCCGGCCGTGGTGCCAAATGCGGCCAGATTGGCTAGTTGTTTCTGTGAATTGAGCGCTTTTTTCAAACAGTGCTACAATTTGAATATGTTGGTTGGGTTCAATATTTAATTTATTACTTCATTGTTAAAACTTCTGGAATATTTCATATCTACAGATAAAGTACATATATTTCAATGATATGCCCTTCATACTAGACGAAGACATCGACATTGCATCCCGGTGCTTACTGGCGGTCGTGCAACGGGCTATAGTCCCTCCATGAGACATGCTTAGCGTCCCGGATGGTGCGTTGAGCATTAGCTCGAGCCTGCCGGAAGGCGATGAGATTCGCCGTGCTACTCCTTCGGTCAAAGGCTGTGTAGGCGAGTCTTCTAGCCCGAATTTCCTGACGACACTCATATGTAAGAAGGCTGTGGCGCGCCTTCCTCCGCCCGTGCCCGGCGATGCGCGGCGTGATGACCGGGCTCACGCACGGGGAGCAGCAGCGACGTGGGCGGAGCCGGCGGTGCGCCGGACGCCGCGTGTTGTGCGCGCGTGCTGCTGCTGAGTGTGCCTCTGCGGCGACGCGCCCGGGGCCATCCGGTGGTGGCCTCGGGTCGCCTTGCCGGAGGAGCTGGGGTCGGGGTCGGGCCCGGGACGCGATGGCGCGAGGCTGTGGGTGCGGCGCACTATCTGGCAGTGACCGGGCAGAATACCGATGGAGATTGTGCCTCAAATACAGGAACTGAAGCCAGGAGACTTGGGTTCGCAAGCGAGCAGTGAAACGTAGCCTACACCAAGGAGCCTGCACTACGGAGCCTACCCTCGGAGCCTACACATATGTCCACCACGGAACGGGCGCACGACGTGGAGTGCCAGAGGTGCGAAAGATGGACTCAGTGGCGGTTTGTACGAGCAGGTTGGTGAGTGCTTCCACCGACATAGGGGTGGCACCAGGCCTCACGGACAAAATCTCCTCCAGTCGCGTCTCGTATGGTGGCCAGTCGGCCTTTTAAAAATGCCATCGACATGGTCGCGTCCCGAGTACTGCGCCATTCTCGTAACCTAGCCACACCGGAAAGTGGTCACTGCCTAGGGGGTCGCCGGCCACAGACCAGCTAAAAAATTGTGCGAGCTGTGGGCTACATAAACTGAGGTCCAGAGCAGAGATATGGCCCGAGGGCAGGGTAAGGCGAGTCGGTGTTCCAGTATTTATAATGTATAGTGATGTGTCGTGCATAAAGGATTCCACACACCGACCCCGTGCGTTAACATCCTCGCATCCCCATGCCGTATGGTGAACGTTAAAATCACTTAGTATTAAGACCGGCGGGGGCAACTAGGACATCAGGCGTCGTAGTTCAGTGAACGGGAACCCAGCACCGGGTGGTAATTATAGTGAGCAGATCGGTATAGGACGGCAGTTAAAATGTACTCTTACTGCGACGGCCTGCAGCTTGGCGTGCAGCACTAATCTCCGTGCCGCCACACTGGTGGACAGCCAGCAGCACTCCACCATGCACAATGGTGTCTGAGGGCATGTCCATTCGAAAGACTGAGTAGCATTTTAGGCTATAAATGTAGTCCAGAGTCACCTTAGTTTCTTGCAAGCGGATGGCCGCCGGGCGGTGGCGATTTAGGGGCACCTGGAGGTCTTCTGTGCTGGTTCTCAGCCCCCTACAATTCCATTGTAAAATGGACCGCAGTTGATCCATTTAAACCGAGTTAAAATAGGTGTAGTACAATAGCACAGACTATATCACAGGTGGGCGAGTCTAAAACAAAAGGAGCTGCCAAATAAAATGTATAGCCAGTGCACTATAAAGGTGGAGCCGACCTGGTGTCGTCGGACGCCCTCGGACGAGATCTGGGGTGTTCCCCACCGGGCAGTGAAGGTGTCCATAGGGGAGCTCGCTTATGCCCTGTCACGGGGGAAGGCCAGGGTGCGACTCTCTCGCCCCCGTGGGGAGGAGTGGGAGGCGGGCCCATGACCCTACCCGTCTTTGGGATACATTTGGGACTAGCTCTGGTTATTGGGGACGGTGGAGGTGTCGCCCTGGGGGGCTGCCCGCGCACACGGGAGCTCGGCGACGACTCCCTGGAACTGATCCGTGATGCCCGGCCAAACGTGCCCATGTCGGGTGCCCCTCGGCGGACCTGGACCGTGAGACGTGGTCGGGTCGGCGGAGGGGCGACCACCGGGACTCGTCGAGAGGTCACGCCGGGCTCCTCTGAACTCGTTGGTGGGGGTGGGAGAGTTGACGTGGTTTTGGATGGTACAGGGATGGGCTGGGCTGGTGTGGGATCGGTGGAGGTGGTGGGTAAGGACACTGGCGGATCTAGCCCACCGGTTTGGGGGGGGCAACTTTCGGTTTTCGGCGTCAGCCCCCCCCTCCCCTCCCCCAGTGGCGTACCTAGGAATTGCATCAGGGGAGGGGTCGAACGGATTTGGAGGATGCCCATTCTCCCACTATTTTTGGTTAAAAGCACCGGATTTCTACCACTATTTGACAAAGGGGCACATTTTAAAAATAATAATTAAAATTAAAATAAAATAAAAAGTAAAATAATAATTGACAACATAATTTCCTGTGTAGGGGCCCCAGCCTACCTCCACCGTTTCTATGTTACCGGATTTTTGTTCTTGTTTACCAAAACATTCACGCTCACGTTCAACGTCTTGTACCACGTCAACGTTCGTGCACGTGGACACTGGCGGATCCGATTTTGTCAACTCTTGCTGTAAGCAGAACTTGATCAGAATGGAACCCTGATGTGTGTCAGAATCTACTATGCTACTATACTGGCTTCGAAACAATTATATATTAAAAAAAAAATCCTTTAAAATTGGAGATTCCTTCATCCAGACGCTATTTTTTTACCTCGGCAAAGGTAAAAAAGCATTTTAATTTAGTTGACTTCTGTTGGTTTCGGGGGGCCAAAAAACACTATGGCCCCCCTTTTAAGCGCTTCGGGGGGGCCATGGCCGGAATGGCCCCTCCCTGGATCCGCCAGTGCATGAGGGTATGTGTAAAACTTGTCTCGTAGATACCTTAAACTGCAATAATACCCTTAAACTTTGATAGCCCGGTCCTACCACCCGAATCTCCCCTACATGCAAACCCACCAGTTATCTCTTATTCAGGATATAAATACATACCTCCTCTTGCTATTCTTCTTGAGTTAGTTAGTTAGTTATTAGGGCTTTAGGGCGCATCGACTACATCGGTCATATAGCGCCCAGTCATATGAATCATGATGAAGAGAACGACACTCAACACACTGTGCTGTGGAATTCCATTTACGAGTTAAAAGCGTGCAGATAAATGGTCACCAATGCGGACACGAAAAAAAAAACGGTCTGCTAGAAAGTTTTGTAAGAACATGCCCATACGGCCATGGATTCCACTTCTTTGAAGCTATACAAGAATACAATAGCGCCAGGTCGTGCCGTACGCCGCTTCAATGTTAAAAACACAGCATTAAGATGTTTGTGTTTAAAAGCTGCACGGGTCGAGGTATCCAAAAGTAAAATATGTTCAACGGTACTTCTGTTTCTTCCGAGGTCACTGCTCGTTTGCAAAAAAAAACTTTCTAAATACCACGTCAGCTTAACGTTTACCATATTCTCCATTAGTTTGCCAACGCAAGATGTAAGCGATATGGGGGCGATAATGCGATGGACCTATTATTCTTGAAAAAATCAGTCAATGTAGCCCATCTCTTCATCTTAGCAACCCCAACACCTATATGGCTATATGGCCTTGCCCCAACACCAACATACGAAACATGCTGCTCAACTGGGCTCTACTGGTCACTCGCACAAAACATCCTGTTCAAATTCCGCTTTCGAAATCTGGCTCACTGGGTCCGCTTGCCCGTTACTGGCTAAACAAACTTCATGAACTTATCTGACGAAGGAATAATGAAACTGCTGATTTCGTCATCTCTTGCTGTAAGCAGAACTTCAACAGCATAGAACCCTCGATGTGTCAGAATCTACTATGCTACCATATTGTGCTTCCAAACAATTATAACAAAATACCTTTAAAATTGGAGATTATTTCACCCGGAACGCTATTTTTTAACCTCAGCAAAGGTTACTGCATTTTAATTTAGTTTACTTTTGTTGGTTTGGGGGGGGCCAAAAGACACTATGCCCCCCCCCCCCCCTTTGAAGCGCTTGGGGGGGCCATGGCCGGAATGCCCCCCCCCCCTGGATCCGCCAGTGGGCAAGGATTCCAGGTGGTTATCGGAGGGCCTGGCGGGCCTCTTGGTTCGCTGGGCTCGTTACCATTTCTCCGTAGCTCTATCCGGAGAAGGCGGCGTCACGACCTCAGAGGCCGATGGCGGAGAAGCAGCGCGCTTTTCTGCCTCTAGGGGGTCTCACTCATCTGGTTTGGTGGTGTCATTGGCGAGGCGACGGCTACGCCGAAAGAGCGAAGGAGCGCACACAGTTGTGCGATCAGTCCGCTGGTATTATTTTCCTTTATCTGGAATGGGACTGATGTGGTGGTTTTGACTTTCGACGCGTAAGATATTTTACGGTTAGACTGGCCATAAATGCCCCTAGCCTCACGAAAGGTGATTTTGAGGGCGTGTTTAATTGCGATCCTTTCCTTTTCTTTGATGTAAATAAGACAAGTGCGGTAAAAAGAAGCATGAGGAACCTGTCCTCGCCCACAGTTTATACAGTTCAGTGTCTCGGAGGTGCACTGCTCGGTGACATGTTCAGAGGAAGTGCATTTACCACATGCTGGATGGTTCCTGCAAAACGAGTTTGTATGCCCATACCCTTTGCATTTAAAACATCGCATCGGGTTGGGAAGGAATACTCGTACTTTGACACGCAGGTAACCCACTAGTATCTCAGGTGGTATGTCTGTTGTGTTAAGTTAAAATTATGTTATTTGTCGCAATCATCTCTGCGCCTTTTCTGATCTTAATCTTTCTCGCCCCAGTGACTCCGAATTTACACTACCCGTCAACGACCTCCTCCTCTGGCACGTCACTCAAATCATAACAATCGACTATTCCACGCGATGTGTTCTTGGTTTGGTGCGGTTCTACTTTTATTTGTATGCTCTCGTCCACCCTCCTATCACCCTTTCTTACACCGTATGTAAACTCGGATTTCTGCAACGCTTTCTCAGCCTCTTTCGCTACCGCAAACTCCACCTCCAAAGAGCCATCCCTCAGCTTTTTACAACTAACGATCTTCCCGACCGGTCCCAGCCGTCTCGTCTTCGAAAGGGATAAAGAGCGGCGATATTTTTCGTCTGTCCGCGAAAGATGAGGATACGGGATGTATGAGAGACTTGGCCTCCGCGGCTACCAGAGTTAGAAACGCTCCTACGAGCGCCGAATGAGCGAATGTTCTGGTCACCACGAGAGGGACCAGGAGTGGTTTTTATGTTGTGGCTGCCATATATAGTGCGTGTTTGTTTCAACTCCTCGGGCGCCGCACCACATGGGGGCCCTACTGGGGGGACGCCGCCTGGGCCCCGCGGACAGGAGGACGCCAGGCGATGCCATCATCCGGCCGGGAGACTCCCCACCCCGACCGGGATCCAGCACCGCCCACCCCTTGACCCCAGCCAGCCGGGCAGGCACACTGGGAAGAATCCCAGGCCCCCAGCCCGAGGCGACTCGTCACTTGGCCCGTATGGGGCCCTACGGACCCGCCCGCCCCTCAGGGATATCGGGACCAAAGGCGTGCTGCTCCCCCGTCGCAACTGGCACCGTGCGACGGGGGACCTCAGCCTCCAGGACTCCGTCAACCCCGGGGGACGGGCCGCGGGGGCGCGACTACCCCGATACAACTGAGCTGGAGAGCAGGACCGGGGAAGTTGTCCTTCCTTGCTCTTGGTGGGGAGTTGGTGTTGCAGGGCCAGGTGAAGGACATGGATGTTGAGATGGGATGGGCATTGAAATGGGAGCGTATGGATGGAAGGACGAGTGAGGAACTTCTAGTCTGACCCCTCGCCGGCTCACCGATGAACTGAGACTGGGGTCATTGGGGAACGCAATCCCCCCCACGGAAAGGTGGAGCCTCGTCGGGGGGGGGCAATTATTCCAGGACAGCCGTCAACATCTCCCTACGTGAAATAAGCATGCCGGAGCAGGGGTGCGAACAGAGGAGGATCACACATCGAACTGGCATACGTTTTGAAGTCGAGTGACGGCGCATTAGCATCCGCTTCATGACAGGTAGTACTTCGATAATATGGATATTGCTATGATAAGCGCAAGACAATCCGCTTCGTAGTGGAGACATATTGAGACAAAGGGCGGTGAACTCCACGTTATCACCCAATGTCACTGCAACTTCGTGCTGGACCCCTCCCTATCCTGGCTTGTTCCGCTGTTGTCAACTCAGTCGATAAACAAACCAAACTCTGCGAACAGTAAATAATTTATTCTATTCATTTATCGCCGAATCCAGCACGAGTCAAATCATACAGGAATGTGCGAGACAAGAGCACTCACGATAGAGTACGTCTGTGGCCGCCAGCGATGGTCGGAGGCGCAAAAGTACCGGCGACGGCAGGAACTGGACCCGTCTGGTGCGTAAACCAAACAAACCAGCGTGTGCACGTCAGGGGGTCGTCTCGTCTCGAGCGGCGGTGCCACCTGGTTGGCTATTTGGGCTTGCGGGCGCACCGACTGCGTTGGTCATACAGCGCGGTGCCACTTGCACCTCTCGGAGAGACCAGACAACCCGGGGTTGAGAAGAAAGCTCGTCGGGAAGGAAGAAAAGATGATTAAGCCTCCAGCTCCTCACCTTCCTCTTCATCGAACTCTGCCTCGTCATCGGCAGTGGCCTCCTGGTACTGTTGGTACTCAGACACCAAGTCATTCATGTTGCTCTCCGCCTCTGTGAACTCCATCTCGTCCATACCCTCGCCGGTGTACCAGTGGAGGAAAGCCTTCCGCCGGAACATAGCGGTGAACTGTTCCGAGATGCGCTTGAACAGCTCCTGGATCGCCGTACTGTTGCCGATGAAGGTGGCAGACATCTTGAGACCGCGAGGTGGGATATCGCATACGGCAACTTTTACATTGTTTGGAATCCATTCAACGAAATAGCTGCTGTTCTTGTTCTGGATATTGAGCATCTGTTCGTCCACCTCCTTCATGGACATGCGGCCACGGAACACAGCAGCAACTGTGAGGTAGCGACCATGGCGAGGATCGCACGCGGCCATCATGTTCTTGGCATCGAACATCTGCTGGGTGAGCTCAGGCACGGTGAGGGCGCGGTACTGTTGGCTCCCCCGGGAGGTCAGGGGCGCGAAGCCGGGCATGAAGAAGTGAAGGCGAGGGAAGGGCACCATGTTGACGGCGAGTTTTCTGAGATCAGCGTTGAGCTGACCAGGGAACCTTAGGCAGGTAGTGACACCGGACATGCACAAAGAAACGAGATGGTTGAGATCACCATAAGTTGGGTTGGCCAGTTTCAGGGTACGGAAACAGATGTCGTACAACGCTTCGTTGTCGATGCAGTACGTCTCGTCAGTGTTCTCTACGAGCTGATGGACGGAGAGGGTGGCGTTGTAGGGCTCCACCACAGTGTCAGACACCTTGGGCGATGGGACGACCGAATATGTGTTCATGATTCTATCAGGGTACTCCTCCCGGATTTTGGAGATGAGCAGTGTGCCCATACCAGAGCCGGTGCCGCCTCCCAGCGAGTGTGTCAGCTGGAAGCCCTGCAGGCAGTCGCAGCTCTCGGCCTCCTTGCGGACCACGTCGAGCACGCTGTCCACCAGCTCGGCGCCCTCTGTGTAGTGGCCCTTGGCCCAGTTGTTGCCGGCTCCCGACTGGCCTGTGGGTAAAGAAGTTGCTTATTAACTTCACGCTAGTACTGCGAACAATGCAAGACACTACACAATGGGCACGTTATGCATGCCTGCAAATGAAAACGCTGAGCACAATGGGATGGAATGACAGCGCCGGACAAATGCAGGCATTCGCCACCGCCAAATACACAAGCACAGCACACGGAATCAGCATCCTTAGTTATGTGGGTTTTAGGGCGCTTCGACACTGAACCAGCATCCTTAGTTATGTGGGTTTTAGGGCGCTTCGATCCGGAATCAGCATCATTCGCATGGTTTTCCCATACGAGAAACAGACCAGACCATACCCGCGAACACCAGACGCATCGGGGAATCAACGCATGCACACCTGTGGTGTCGTTCGCTTTGTAAATACAGGACGAAAGTTTCCAAATTACTAAGCATGTTGGAGGCTGTCCACCCCGGATTGTAACGTAACACATAGTTACGCACAGTTTCGGACGTGTTGATAACATATTCATTGAGGAATAAGCACGCATTTTACACAGAGTTTTTAAACTCACGACAATGGAAAGCTGGATAAACTACTGTCGGTCTACCAGCGTCTTTCAACGTTAAACAACTACCATTATGGCAACGGTGCTTTGCAAAGAAAATACAACTAATCAATATGTTCCATGTGTCCGCAAATTTGCGGTGGCTTTCTTTCAATCATTAACGTGACCAGATATCTGTTGTGCTGCTTAGATATCAATGCGAGAAGGCTCATGGTTCTATCGCGCTCATAATCGATAACTACGTTCTCAGGCATGACCACGATAGCCCTGCATTCATTATTCACCTCCCCCCCCCCCCAACAAAGCATGCACATATTACGGAGGAAATACACAGAAGCAATACAAACGGCAAAACGGACATCGCAAATCACAACACTCACCGAATACGAAGTTGTCGGGTCTGAAGATCTGTCCGAAGGGGCCGGACCTCACCGAGTCCATAGTACCTGGCTCCAGGTCGACGAGCACGGCACGTGGCACGTACTTGCCGCCGCTGGCCTCGTTGTAGTATACATTGATGCGCTCCAACTGTAAGTCAGAGTCGCCCCGGTACGCCCCGGTGGGGTCGATGCCATGCTCGTCGGAAATGATCTCCCAGAACTGGAACAGAACGGCAATGTCAGTCAGGGTTGGAAAAATATTCTGGTTGTTTGGCATCCAGAACACTATCTTCCCATATTTCTCACTTGTTGAATGGTGCTGTTTGACAATGATTCCGTGATAAAGTGCACAAAATCCATTGGAAAGTGGATACTGAGACTGATGTCGCAAGTCACAAGAAAATTATACTGTCCACATTCGATTACGTTTCCTCCCCACATCCCGGATTACACAGTGCAACTCCAATCCTGGTCAGAGCTGTCCCCACAAGACTATTTTGAAAGAACCATAAGTCCAACCCGGGGATACCCGGCAAAAGACAGTGTCCCCTCCCATTCAGTCATCCCCGAAAATCTCGCGTAGAACTGTGGTACCTGAGCGCACGTAAAGGATTAAGAAAGAATCCTTTTACGACGCATTCAACGCATATTTAGCGGCGCCAACCTCTCACGCCAATTGGTCGCGAGTGGACTCTAGCCAAGCCGGGTGTGGGGTTCAAACCCACTATCTTAGGATCCAGAGTACAGCGCCCTACCCACTGAGGTACCACGACCCCGTGAAGTGTGATTATTTTCAGAGATGGTACGCCGTTAGCTGATACCACCTGATCTACGAACGATCATCCTAGTGCTTCAACTCAGTATCCCACCGATCCGGTAGGAGGGGGGTGGGGAAGGGGAGGGGAGGACGATGACCTGCAGACGCAGCGTTCCGTGACATCAGCGCGGCCCGGAAGCCGTCAAGCCTCAGGGATCACCAGGATGTAAGCTTCTCACGGGCCGTGCGCGTTATCCACCCGTGCGGGTCAATAGGGTGAGCATCAATCAAGTATCATTGATTGATTATTTGGGCGTAAGGGCGCGCCGACTACGAGGTCATTTAGCGCCCATAACAGTTAATTGTTCCAACCGCCCCTATAGGACGTCCCCTGCACTACAAGTATTTTCCTTCCTGGTGGTTCTTGGTTGGTTATTGGTTTTTACGACACGTCGACCGTTGAGTCATACAGCGTCGCCAATCTCTCACGCCGATTGGTCGCGGGCGATGAGTAGCGACAGGCAAGACTCGAACCCACAATCTTTCGATTGTGAGACGAGCATCTTACCCCTAGACCACTCGTCCCCTCTCCTTCCTGGTGCATCCCGATGTTAACGCCCCGGGTAAATGGCACAAAACTTGACATCAGACAGGAAGCTGAAGAGCCCTCCGGATTCCAAGACCTGTGATTGATCGCCTAAAACTGCTAGAAGGGAGTGAACCTGGTCACTCCCAAAATGATGACGCATGTACTAAAGCGTCTGTTAGATTCAAACTTTTCAATGCCAAGAAGCTGCTCAATGAGTCGGATAAAATTACATGGTTTTCTTTATCCCCGTCGTCTATGAAAGCCAGTTCTTTACCAATTGCCTCGGACCAATTGCTCGGATGCATAAACGGACAAACGTTTCAGTAGCGTAAACGATCTGGTGGCTGTTTCGCTTAACAGGGCGTTTCCAACCCCGGCTTCAGTCTTTGATCCATCGGTAAACGTTTTTGCATAGCTGTTATAAAACGTCGATGTGCTCCAGAGCAAGTGCTCTATATCCGTCAAGAATATTCCCTTTGCGTATTTCGGCCAAAACGAGTTCTATTCTCGGGTTCAGTGACATACGTCGCCAAGGGGGTGTCAAGGCCTGCGGGGCGTGTCACCTTGCGTACTTCCAGTTGGCTTTCGGCAAATAGGTCTCGATTTCGAGTGCACATACGTCTATGTATACGGGCGCCACTATGTGCAAAGATTGATAAGGTGCTACGCGAGAACACCGCTTGATAAGCTGGATGTTGCAGGAAACTGCGCAGTTACATGCGTATCGCATCCCGAGCATCTGTCTCCTCCAGGAAAGTGATGGCTCGTTGATATCAGCCAACAAGCTCGCGATTGGCGAAGTCCGAAATGCACCAGTCACAATCCTCAGAGCTGCAAGATGAACGATATCCAGAGCCCGTTTTCCGGATGCACAGGCACTACCATAAACAAGGCAAACAATGAATCATGATGAAGGTTAGTTAGTTAGTTATTAGGGCTTTAGGGCGCATCGACTACATCGGTCATATAGCGCCCAGTCATATGAATCATGATGAAGAGAACGACACTCAACACACTGTGCTGTGGAATTCCATTTACGAGTTAAAAGCGTGCAGATAAATGGTCACCAATGCGGACACGAACAAAAAAAACGGTCTGCTAGAAAGTTTTGTAAGAACATGCCCATACGGCCATGGATTCCACTTCTTTGAAGCTATACAAGAATACAATAGCGCCAGGTCGTGCCGTACGCCGCTTCAATGTTAAAAACACAGCATTAAGATGTTTGTGTTTAAAAGCTGCACGGGTCGAGGTATCCAAAAGTAAAATATGTTCAACGGTACTTCTGTTTCTTCCGAGGTCACTGCTCGTTTGAAAAAAAAAACTTTATAAATACCACGTCAGCTTAACGTTTACCATATTCTCCATTAGTTTGCCAAGGCAAGATGTAAGCGATATGGGGGCGATAATGCGATGGACGTAATCCGTTCTTCGTGGGTTTTCCATTGGGACAATAATTAATTTGCGTCAACCTTCCGGGTAATCGCGGATGTTAGTTCAGCCATTGTACATGGGGCATTGTAGTCAAGTGATTGAAGTAATAAAATAAATAGGATTCCTCTCGCAATGCCACTTAAACGCAACTCTGGACTGGTGCTTCCACCACGACTGCGTTCAGATATAAAATGGCCATAGATGGTCTCATTGGCAACATCTGACGCGTGGGTAATATCGACATCCCGTACACTCAACACGGGGAGTAGCACGGACGAGAACTGTCTGGAAATACGTTTGATTTGGGACCAGATCTGTCCTGTTGGTGTGAATCAATTAATATTTCCAATGTATGCTCTCCAGGACATCCTCTGCCTCGAGAATTGTGCGCCGAGCATGCACCTGGCCTTCTGAAATGCAATCAGATTTGCCGTCGTACTGTGACGGTCAAAAACCCTGCAAGCACGTCTACGAGCACGGATAACATGCCGGCATTCCTCAGTCCACCACGGCACAGGAGCACGGCGGGGTGTCCTGGAGGTCCTAGATATGCATTCGGAGGCCGAGTCGATTATCATTGACGTAAAATTATCCACAGAAAGTTGTGGACTAGCTTGATTGGGAGAATTGTTAGATAATGTATTCTGTGCTATTTCACCAATCTGACGCCAGTTGGCCTTGCTGACGTTCCAACGCGGTGGCCTCGATCCCAGAATAGCGGCGCAGCGAAATGCTAACCAGATTGGAAAATGGTCACTCCCGATCCATCATCTACCGACCAAATACAGGGATGACTAATCTGGGGACTACACAGGGCAAGATCTAAAACTGATTTGTTTCCCGATGGTAGCGTTATATGTGCCGAAGAACCTGTTTAGTAAGCACAGCGATTCGTCCATTAAAAAGGCTTCCATACGTCTACTATGCGAGTTCGAAGTAGCAGAACCCAACCGTATGATGAGAGGTTAAAGACTTCTGAGCTCCGCAGAGGGGAAAGCCTCTCCCGGGGGCAGATAAATTGAAAACAATGATATAAAAAGGTGGTGAATATTAATACACACGACTATGGGCTGTAGTGTTGACTGCAATGCTATTTCTCGAGTAGGCGTTCCATGGTGGCCAGCCAACATTACTCTACCGTGTGCCAATGCGTTCCATGGTGCCAATGTTTGCGTCATCTTTCCGAAATACAGAATATCCTTTAATGGAACACTGGATACCAGTGGAAAGTTTCGTTTCCTGAAGGCATACAGCAATAGGCCGTGTATGATATACAACCCTCTGCAGGTCAGTACAATTTGCTCTAAAACCACGCATATTCAACTGTAAAACTAAAGGCGAGATGCTCAGCTGTGGCGGAAGTGGGAGGACCCATCTCGTGCGGAATACCTGATTCTCCCAGCGGTCCCTCCAACTGCCTTCGAGGCTATGGCGTGGCCGACCTTGCGGGAGGGGCCCTTTCCACACCTTTGCCCTTCGCCCGTGCCCTTTCCATCTTAGCCAGCCGTACCATCTTCGCCTCGCGGGCACGCCTTTCAGCTTCCTGATAGCGTAAGATGACGTCGGATATTTGAATTCGTCGGGTGATTTGGAACGGCGATGCAGGTGCGGTCGTGAAAGCTGACGATCAGGGAGGTGGAGGAGGTGCGGAAGTAGATATTTAGCGTGAGGCGAGGCCTGGCTCACGGGAAGGGGGATTGTTCAGGCAGGGAGGAAGTGGAGAGGAGGGATTTGGGGTTGGTTGTGGTACGTGGTGAGGAGGGGTTGGAAGTAGGACGGGAAGTGGGAGATGAGGATTTCAAGTTGGGGATTGTGGTAGACGAAGGGGCTAGGATTGGATGGAGAAGCCTCTCAGAGCGTTGAGCCTGGGTACACTTTCCACCATTCGACTTTGGTCGGCGCGAGGCCTCTGGTGAGTAAATAGCGCATCCACTCGTGGCAGGTGGTATTTCAGCCGCTTCGGCTACTTGTTGAGCTGGCTGTTCTTGCCCCTCGGGCGACGCAAGGGGCACACCAAAAGACCGAAGCAGTGGTATCAATTGGGCAACTAGCTCGGAGATGTCGTTGGGCTGTGTGTGTTGGGGGCTACCAGGTTCCCTTTGAGTGCGTGTTGCATGGTTAAGTTTTGCCGCTGCTAAGTAGGATATTTTTGGGTGAGATCTTTCGTTAGAGCTCACGGGCCTCCCGAAATGTGATCTTGTTCGAGCATTTTAAGGTAGCCATCTATTCTCTTTCAAGAAGATAGGACATCAGCGATCGTAGGCAGCGTGGGTTTTTTATCGGGGCCGCAATTTGAACATCTTGGGCATTCAGCTTCACATCTTCCTCCTGCATGTTCCACTGACTACATCTACCACACGTCTCGCGATTTCGGCAGTGTTAATGTTGTGTTCAAATCGAGAACATCGAAAGCATCTCATGGTGTTAGGGACATACACACGCGCCTTAACACGAACGTATCCAATGAAAATGAATTTGGGAAGGTCAGTGGAACGAAATTTTAATATAAAGTTGTTCGTAGGTTGTCATGGCCTTTTCTAATGTTGATCCTTCTCGCACCTACCACTTCCCATTCTGTTAGTTCACCTACAAGGTCATCGTCCGACATGTCTTTCAAATCATAACAATTGATGACCCCTTCCAAGTAGTTTTGGTATTGAGGTCGAACGTCGATGGGTCGACTATTCGTCTGCCAGTTTCATGTCGTACACTGCAAGTTAGTTCGGTTGCACCCATCGCCCTACTTGTATCATTAGTATTTTAAACTGCCTCTATCCCACCACCCCAAAGTATTTTTTTTGCGCATCTCATTACCACTCCTAGCCTGTCGCATGCCTCTTTTCCTTTAAACGGTGTAAGCCGCGAAAGGCTCTTTTCCTCTTTTAGTGACCTCATGACAAGGATGCGAGGAGCGGAGAGACAGGCTACGGGGCCGGTCCCTGTACGTGTCACGCCCGGATTTCTGATGTGTCGGCGTCTTGTCTGTACCCTAGTAGAGGGGGCAGGTGAATTGTTTGTTTGAGGATGCCATGAAGTGTGATTTGTGTTCTGTTCTTCGTGACGCCCCACCGCATAGGGGCCCTGCCGGGAACGCCAGAATCCCGTGGGCGGGAGGACGCCGGGCGCCAGGATATATACGGGGCGGGTGACACCATCATCTGGCCGGGAGAGACTCACTACTCCGACCGGGATCCAGTGCCACCCACCCCTTGATCCCTGTCGGCCAGGCCAGCAGGCGCTGGGCTGGGGCCCAGACCTTCGGCCTGAGGCAACATGTCGCTTGGCCCGTATGGGGCCCTACGGACCCGCCCGCCCCTCTGGGATTCGGGACCAAAGAGGAGTGTTGCTCCCCGTCACAACTAGCACCCTGCGACGGGGAACCTCAGCCTCCAGGACTCAGTCAACCGCGGGGGCGCGACTAACCCGATACAACTGAGCTGGTGGGCAGGACCGAAGAAGTTGTCCTACCTGCTCATAGGAGGGAGAGTTGGTGTTGCAGGGCCCAGGTGAAGGACATGGATGTTAGGTTGGTATGGACATTGATATGGTAGCGCATGATGGAAGGAAGAGCGAGGAGCTCCTGGTCTGACCCAGCACTAGTGGACTAGGCCGCCAGATCATTAGGGCACGCAAACTCCCCACCCCACCCCACCACGGAAAGGTGGCGCCTCGTCTGGGGCGGGTGTTCAAGTTCCAAAGAAAGCGCAAAACTACCAATGACCCAGTCTTAGTACGCCACTTGTCTCACCCAAGACCAGCGCCCCCCCGCCCCCCGCCCCCGTTCACCATCAGATGGGCTCGCAGACGAGGAGGGCATCCGGTGGTGCGTGTAGTCAGGCGGGCACAACGTGGCACAACGTCAAAGCTGTCTGGAGGCGGGCGAAAAGCCATGACGACCAGACTGCAAGGCCGGGGCGGGTCAATAACGGGGCGTAGCCGGTCTGCAGCGCCATGCCGACCGCTGGCACGACGCCAGCCGGCTGAGCCCGCTTCCGGTGCAGCAGCTATGGCTGCCGGCTTTTTATAGATCCAGCCTAACCGAGCGGCCGCAGCCGCCACGCCGCCGGCAATTTACAGGCGGTTCGCATCGCGCCCGGCTGCGCAGACCTCGACGACAAGCGCATACCCAGCTGCCCGCTCCAAACAAAGCGTTCAAAAATGAGCGGCAAACGTAACGGCCGCTCTGAGCGGGCGCCGCCAGCCGCCATTTTCGAAGGTGGGGAGCGCCGACCGGCGGCCCCTTGCCGCACTGCGACTCGACGTGATCCGGAGCGTGAGGAAATGCTGCCGCAGTGGAGAAGGATATAGAGCACCATTCACTCAGTCCACAGCAACCATTGTACTTCCCGCCGATTATTTCGGAACAAATGAGGCCTTTCGCCTCCAGAACAGAGCACCAAGTCACAACAGAAGTAGCCATCAGCGGGAAGCCTGCGCACACCAATCATTGCCCGGACGCCGGCCAGAAGTGGTCTGTATATCGTCACGGAACAACAATATTGTCATTAACGGGAGGGAAGGCCTGCACACACCGTGTAGCGGCTGGGCACCAGCTGGCAGCTGTTTATACCTATATAGTCATTGAACATCATTTAACACGCATTAACACGAGTGGAAGAAAATGGAGAAGAATCCGGTGGTCCATCAGGGAGCCGGACACCGGAGCAGCATGACAGGAGTCGGGAAGCCTATGCGGACAATCCCCTTCAACCATGGCCAGGGGCAACGAAAGTGACCCCAGCCGTCATTTGACATGTGCAGGGTTGGCAAAATTATGGCAGCAACTAGTATTTGACATGTCAGTGGCATTACCCGGTATAAACTAGAGCAAAAACTTAACCCCACAGCAGACCATGATGGGCCCATATCTCAGGGATTTGGAAAACCTCCGGATTCAGGATCGTAAAACGCACAATGTTGAGGTGCCGATACATCAATCTTGATCTGGAAAGTATTTTGCCAGATCCCTGGCATTAGGCATGTTACGCCACCTTGCCAACCCTGGACATGGAACACTAGGGAGCTTCCCCCCAAAAAATGCTGGCCAATAGTTAGCAAATACTCATCCAGCTCTACCCCTAGCTTCATAAACGAGCCCATGAGACAGCAGTAGAGAGCTTGTTCTGAAGCTTGCACATCTCGCATTCAGTATTAATATTCAGCTATTTCGCAGATGCAAATAAAATGGTAACCACTATCTAAAAGCTGGCTCGTATAATACGCGTCTTCGCCTTGCCTGCCATTTGCCTATACCTCATTGCCATCAAGCTATTTGAACCACGAGTCACAACATTGGCGAACAGCTCACGCCATTCGACGCCGCTCTGACTTTTGACCCGATCTGGGTACTGTACTGGCCGGCCTGCAGGTGGACTACCTCACGATCTGGGTACTGTACTGGCCGGCCTGCAGGTGGACCAACTCACGCGTACTGTACTGGCCGGCCTGCAGGTGGACCAACTCACGATCTGGGTACTGTACTGGCCGGCCTGCAGGTGGACTAACTCACGATCTGGGTACTGTACTGGCCGGCCTGCAGGTGGGCCAACTCTGACGATCTGGGTACTGTACTGGCCGGCCTGCAGGTGGACTAACTCACGATCTGGGTACTGTACTGGCCGGCCTGCAGGTGGACCAACTCACGATCTGGGTACTGTACTGGCCGGCCTGCAGGTGGACTAACTCACGATCTGGGTACTGTACTGGCCGGCCTGCAGGTGGACCAACTCACGATCTGGGTACTGTACTGGCCGGCCTGCAGGTGGACTAACTCACGATCTGGGTACTGTACTGGCCGGCCTGCAGGTGGACTAACTCACGCGTACTGTACTGGCCGGCCTGCAGGTGGACCAACTCACGCATCTGGGTACTGTACTGGCCGGCCTGCAGGTGGACCAACTCACGCATCTGGGTACTGTACTGGCCGGCCTGCAGGGTGGACTAACTCACACTGTACTGGCGGCCTGCAGGTGGACCAACTCGCATCTGGGTACTGTACTGGCAGACCTGCAGGTGGACCAACTCACGCATCTGGGTACTGTACTGGCCGGCCTGCAGGTGGACTAACTCACGATCTGGGTACTGTACTGGCCGGCCTGCAGGTGGACCAACTCACGCATCTGGGTACTGTACTGGCCGGCCTGCAGGTGGACTAACTCACACGTACTGTACTGGCCGGCCTGCAGGTGGACCAACTCACGCATCTGGGTACTGTACTGGCCGGCCTGCAGGTGGACCAACTCACGCGTACTGTACTGGCCGGCCTGCAGGTGGACCAACTCACGCGTATTGTACTGGCCGGCCTGCAGGTGGACCAACTCACGCATCTCGCACTGCAATTTCCTCCCGAACTATCCGTAGTCAACTAGAACGGTGCCGAACCGAATCTATTCTATTCTATTCTATATATATAAAATTGACTTGTCGAGTGGTACCCCATCACGATACAAAGGCAGCTCCAGCTACTCAAACCAGAGCAGGCCACATCGACTCACAATTAGTTAATTCGGAAACAATGCGATGCCAATTATGAAACAAAGCCGGAACACATCTCATCCACAGGGAGGAATAATTAGCTCACCTTTGATCCGATCTGGTTGCCACATTGGCCGGCCTGTAGGTGAACAATCTCACGCATTTCGTACTGCAATCGCCTGTCGAACGACGCAACTCGGCCCGCGGCAGCTCGTCAGTAACTGGTCGGGGCAGAGCGCGCGAGAAGGGAAGCTCGTTTCAATCGGATTTGCGCCGCCAGGGGGTCGGCGGGCGGCCGACGCCCATGCGGTGCGCGACGCGCGCAGGTATGACCGGCGCCGGCCAATGGGAGTCGCTGTTAGAACGCACCGCCGCCTCCGCACAACGGCCACGGCCAGTTGCGTAAAACGGCTCCTGTTTCGCCTGGCGCTGTCGGTGCGTTGGTGGGGGAGGTCTGGGTATCGAAAAGGCCTTCTCGTATGGCATCCTCACTACCCCGCTGTGCTCACTTTCCCCATGCGTGCTACGCATACTGGGTATACTGTTGTAGCATATACTGGGCGAATTAATGTGTGATTAGTGTAAGTGTGCACGCCTCGTGGAAAACTTACGGGAAGCAGCGGTGCTTCTCAAAGTGTTAAACGCAACGGCTCGGCTCCTATTCGGTACGCTCGCAGATGACGCGCGCGTAGCAAAGGGTGCCGCCAACAATTACCTGTTGGCAGCGGTGGCTTTCAAAACTGAAACAGACTGAGATGGGAAGGTTCCTGATCCCTGTATGCCCAAGTTACATAGCGACCCTAGGACATCGAGTGGGAGGAACTGATTGCACGTGTCCGCGTCAAACCGCCTATAAATCAGAGCCTTCCGCTTTTGAGTGCAACGGCTAGCAGGAACGGCGCCATCCATTTCTACAGGGGGCGGTGGCATGTCGTTTGGTCAGGGAGGAGGAAAGATGCAAGTGTGAAGTCATCTGCCATGCAAGACCATAGGATTAATGTTACGATTATTGCATTGGGCGGGGGAAGCCCCTCCCCGTTGGCGCCGCCCGTGGAAGAGTGAGAGGGAAAACGGCCTTCCACTCGGACTTCGGCTAGTCGTCGCCAGAAACCACTCGCCTCCCTGTATTTGTGTTCTATTGAAACCGGTGTCGTTCCTGTGAAACTTTATACCGGTCCACCAGACAATATGATGAGTTCTTCGCCAGCTCAATTAGGCCTTTTAGTGACCTCTAGGAACCTTTTGTGAAATCCCGGACCTACGATCCGGAGAAATTGGACGGCTTCCGGTCGGGCTTTGGATGCTTTTCGTGAGTTTTATGGGCGTTTTGTCACGACTAATGTGTTTGCTGGTCTAGGTCTCCTAGACAACACAATCAGCATCCTGTGCCTCAAGAGAGCATGATGGAGCATCCTGCCGAGTGTTGGGGCCTTTTCGTGTGCTCCAGGAGCCTGCTGTCAAGACATTTGGTCTCCAAGCTTCCGATAACATAAGGGGCTTCCATGTCCTGGAATTCCATGTCGAAGTCCTGTAGAGATTCGAGGACCTTCAGATCAACGTTGTCCCTGGCTGTTGCTAGAATTTCTACTTTGAAGTTTGTGCTAGTGTCGCTGTGTTCCATGTTAGAATGTTTGTCGATCATGTGTTCGCCTAAAGGTGTGTATGCACTCCGAAGTCTGGCATCTCCCAAGTGCTCATTGTACACTCGGTATCGGTAGGATGTTCGGGGGTACCCTTAACTATGGCTGGCCCCTAGGAACGTAGGCTGTGCTGTTCCACACAAATAATTACTGGTAGACTGCGCCGCTTCACAGTTATGTGTTGCGTGACAGTCCGCAAGTTTCACCACCGGTCAGCCGTAGGTATTCGCTTGTGCGGTCGTCGGGTGGTCATTTGCCCTGCAGCCATGCAGTGAGAAACACTACGCTGTTCCCGCCTTGCATTCCTCAGTCGGCCAAACAACATTGGCAGTACAGCGATCGGTCCACCACTCGACCTCTGTAGACAAGCAGAGTTCGATCGTTATGGATTTCGGACTTCGGCAACACAGAATGAGCTGGAAGTGTTGGAAGGAGCTCGGTTGGAAAGGATGTAGCGAAAGGAGAGGGGAATTTTATGATGTCAACGGAGGATTCTCCTACCCTACAATAATAACATAATTTCTAACTTTTACACTTTTTAGAACTTTAGTTCGAATTCTTGCTGGGGTGGCTTTATAAACCAGGATCCAATTGCTAAACAGACCTTGCTTGAGCCCTAGCCGCATCACCCGATCCATTGATTGCAGTTCTACAGTAGATATTTGGCAAAATGCTTCACGTGCCGCTAATACATTCACACGGCCACCCCGGAAGCTCGCTTTTCCACATTATCGTGCCAGTTGCCAATTGACCCTCCTAGCCAGTGGCTAAAATCAAGCGCGTGAAGCGGCTCGAACCCAGCCTTTCAAGGACAGGAGAGACCAGCGCAGGCCAGTGCACAAGCCAACTGAGCTACCGGGGCGGCGGATCCCAAGGCGGCACTTGCTTGCTTAATTCAGATTCATTGATGAATCGATTAACTACTTACTTATATTACATCTGTTTCATTGATATTCACGCGTTGTTGAACATGCGGCATATGTTGTATGATATGAATTATTTATTGTATATATTGTACGCTATATTTCAAGCGACATATTCAGATTATCTTTGCGCAACTAAAATATTTCTTCAAACGGATACCATCTAATTAGTTTACCATAATACATTTTTAGTTTATATTGCTTCAGCACGAAATGTAACCGGGTCGCCCGTTCTTCTTATTTATCCAATAAGATAAATTATTTATCTCCGTTCTTATATATTCTTATAATTATATGTCTCCGTTCTTCTTATTCTTATTTATTTATAGGTCAGGATTCACCCAACAAGCTCTGCTTAGCAATTGGATCCTGGTCCATAAAGCCACCCCAGCAAGAGTTCGAGAAGAGTTCCAAAAATATTGCTTCATAAAAAGTAAAATCTTTGTATGGTAAAATAGTTCGATGGTGTCTGAGTGAAGAAATACATTATCCCACGGAATTCTGAATATGTCGCTTGCAGTACAGTGCACAACATATGCAATAAATAATATGATATCATGCAACACATTCCTTGCGCTCTAAAACATGTGATTCTCAATGAAGTAGATGCAATTTAATCAAGTAACTAATTGACTTGTCAATGAATCTGAATTAAGCAAGCAAGTGCCTCCCTGTGACTTGCCGCCTCGGTAGTTTAGTTGGCAAGAGCGCTGTCGTGCACCCGTCTCCGCTGTCCTGGCAATACTGGGTTCGAGTCGCTTCGCGTGCTCCCTTTTAGTCCCCGGCTGGGAGGGTCAGTTGGCAATTGGCACGATGAGGTCGAGAGCGAGCTGCCGGGGTCGCCGTGTCGGTGTATTGACGGCACGTGAAGCGTTTTGCCAAATTTAGACTGTAAAACTGTAAGTCATGGAATCATGGCCAGGGTTCACGAAACCAGCTCTTCTTAGCAATTGGATCCTGGTTCATAACGCCACCCCAGCAAGAGTTCGAACTACATTTCTAAAACGTATAAATGTTGGACATTCGATTATTATTTTGGGGCCAGAGAATACTTCATTGACATCATAAACCTCCCATCTCCTTTCGCTACATCTTTGCAACTGAGCTTTTTCCAACCTTTCCTGCTCATTCTGTGTTGCTGGAGTAAAAAAATCCGCAGCTATCAATTGTTGCTTATCGACAGAAGTCCAGTAACCTGCTCGTTTAACTGCCAATGTTGTTTCGCCGACAGAGGAATGCAAGGCGGCAACAGGGAAGACCCGTGTTTACCACTGCATGGCTGCAGGGCAAATGGTCGCGTGACGACCACAAACGCGAATTCCTATGGCTCGGACGCTGGCCGGTGGCGAAGCTGGCAGACTGTCACGCAACGCATAACTGTGAAACGGCGCAGCCTACCAGTAATTTTTGGTGTGCAGCGTCACAGCCTACGTTCCTAGTGAGCCACCCATGCTTAGGGTAGGGTGGAACATCTCAACGAGACCGAATGTACCTATCCCTGATGCTACGTTTGGTTTCACCGACATAAAATGTTCCAAGACAGCGATTGCACGTTATTTTGTAAACTACGTTTTTCCGTGTGCATCTACCTTTGAGCACGTTGATACAGGTGTGGCACGTTCTCCTACCAGCAGGGCATGGCGGCATTTCCAGGGCTGAGCGGACCAAGTAAGATTTCAGCGTAGGTCCGCTAGTCCAGGCTACCCTAACATGGTTTAGATGAGACGAACGGATGGCTGCGTTTACCTGTCGACATAGTTGGTCATCGACAAAAGGAAGTCTCATGTAAACATAGGTGGGACTGCTACCCGCTCGATGCCGACGTTGCCCACTTATCCTACTGCTGTTGTGAGGTTGAACAGCACGAGCGGCGGAGTGTACCCGATGTGCTGGGTATCCGTTTTCCAGGAAAAGAGTCGTTATCTTCGCAAGGCTCCGCTCGCATGAAATAGTACCGGGTGAGACTCGTGCTGCTCTCCCCATTTGGGATGTTAGAACGGCCTTTTTAGTGGCCATCGGGTGGGCCGAATCATGGTGCAAGATGATGGGGGCTGCCATTGGTTTAAAGTACAGCTCGGTGGTGTAGCTCCCATCAGCCTGAACTGCAAACAACGTGTCAAGGAAAGGAATCGAACTGCTGCCACTCAGTCCCCAGCCAGTTTTAAGGAAAAAAAACGGCTGCGTGGGAAAAAACAAAGGGCCTTCCGGAAAATTCTCACCCAGTTAGCATGCTACGAAAAATCCGAGAATTTCCTCTAGTGGCTGGCGCAGGTTGGATTTTGGAATACACATCTGAAAATCCCCTTCGTCACTGGTGTTTTTTCACCATAGGAACACTATAATTTCACCGGAACGCATTGCTTTTCCTCAAAACGTTTGACTATAGCATAGGTAACTCGCTCGTCCTTCGGCCCCACTCATAATACATATAGCATCTAATATTCCCATGTGTGCAGAGGTTTATAAAAAAAAGTTGAACGGGGTGGTTGAAGGAAATGTGACGCTCACACACCTGATTGGAACTTGTCATAGTGTCCCATGTAAAAAAGCCCAGAAGATGGAAGGCTGGAATAAAAGTTCAGGATTCTAATCAGAGGTTGTCTGGACCTGTACAACTAAATAGCAAAGTTCACTCCGACTGTTTCTCACACTGAGGTGGGTATAGTCACCTGTTCCAAAATGTTGTATGATCTCAGCATAATTTGGCATGGTGTCTGTATTAGTGGTGGTGGTAATCACGCCCTTGCAGGCGTGTGCGTGGAGTGGAGGGTGTGGCGGAATCGTCCGTCTCATAGGAGTCGGACGACCCTGGTGTGGGGGACGGGAGATCTGAAGCATGTTTGAGGAATTAGTGAATGTTGTCTGGGTCCGGGGTAATGCTATCTGATCATTGAATGGTGAGACGAAGTAATGACCATATATTTATCCACTGTGTATATCCGGCTCACGCTCGTAGTCCAGCATGGTGCTCTCGATACTGCATATTCGTGGAGTGTTTGATGTAGGTGATTAGGTGAGTGAGGTTGTCGACGGAACCGTGGTCGGAAGGAAGCCTGACTGGTTAGGGAAGATGGCGTGGCTTTGCTGGATGAATTGTAGTAAGAGGTGATTGACGAGATGTTCAAAAGTTTTATGTAGTCACGTGAGGACAGGTGAGGACAATGGGTCGATAATTCTGAGAGATGGAGCGTCTGAGTTCTGGTTAAGAATAAGGAGGGTCAAGGTGCTGCGACACGATGGAAACTATGTCGTAGGGAGTCATGGACCTCCTTTATCGAGTAGAATTGAGGTGATTTTGAGACTTCCACGGGATCGCCGAGAGAGAGAGGATGAAATTTGATTTGACGGAAAATTTTCCAAGAACTTAACTGAACCAACTCGTTGAAAAATATCAGGGTTCATCGTTGATTATTGTTCCGGATGAGAGGGAAGGGAATTCAAACATGCTCGGGTAATTCAACTAGAAATGTGTGCTACAAATCAGCACCAAACACATCACATGCCCAACCGCGACGCCAAATTTACAACCCATCGCTCCCAATTGACGCCAAATTTACAACCCATCGCTCCCAATTGCTTCTGTGGATGCAAGGTGTTTGTACACATGCGGTGCACCTCACTGAAGTGGAATCTACCGGGTTGTGGGAGATAGGTCCTCATATCGTTTAAATTGGGCCTTTTAAATCATGCTTTGTTAAATATCCGTCACCTGCGATCAGGTGGCAAGGGGTGCCCCCTCTTAAGCAACGACTGTAAGAACATTACGTTGTCACAAAATAAGCAGTGACGCTGCGACACTACCAGCTAATAGATGACAACAACTTAACATAAGCAAACAAAACAAATATTAGAGCAAATAGAACTAACAATACAGAACGCCAAAAGTGCTTGTTCCCAAAGGAAGCATAGTGCATAACCGGCCATAAATTGTATGCATTTCCCAAAAAGAAACTTAGAGCTGAGATCATACATGTTAGTAGCTGGTTGAAAACAATGTGGTAGTGAAAATGTCCAGCCTAATATTCATACATACGCTAAATGAAACCGTATGGAAGAAGATTCCCCGAGACATGACTATCTCCTCCTAACATCTTCGTCGTTACGACGGCTATGGGTGCATTTTCCCACTGATTTGACATCAACTGCCGTATTTTAGAACAGTGACATCATTATTAAAGACCAGCACGACCCGGTTCCGATGCTGCCATGCCAACGCGAATGTTGGTCTTGTCACCCCAGACCATGTCGTCGATGGTTGTCATGGTGATAGCGATACAACTTGCGTGCTCAGCCACGTGGTTCAGTAGGGGCAGCACTGCCTCGTTGGCTACGCACTGGGGATCGATGCTCTCTGCACCCGCATTTGGAGTACTGCATCGAGAGCAAGGGCATTTGGAAAAAAATGTGTTTTCCCCTTAGCAATGGTAAAGTGCTATCCGCTAGATATTTGATACGTTAATGAAAGGACTACGTTAAAAAACGGCTTATGTGACATCCGGTGATAACAAATAAGCAAGAGAGGAAAGATGAGAGACGCCGGCAAGCAGGGAACGTAGCGTATAGGGCCAGTACATACATGGCATACAGGAACTCATACATACATACATACATACATGCATACATACACACATACATACATGCATGCATACACACATACACAAGGGCGTCGATTTGTATCCTTTTGTGGGGGCCATGGCCCTACCAATGTTGATCATGCTCCCCCCCAATGTTGATTTGGGCCACCTAAATAACCTATGCTATTTTATGCTGATAAGAAAGCTAAAGGGAAACATGAAAAACACCATGCTAAGTAGAAACATTGATGTTAACCAGCACATTTTGTACTGAAAAGAAATATATTTGGATTAGATAGTGGTCCGACTCTCCACCTTTTGCTGAAAAATGTAAAATTGTGTGCAAAAAACAAACAAAATAGTTCGATTTCCCTCCACTGCCGAAGTACAGCTTACATAATAAAATGTTGAGATTAGCGATGCTGATGCATTTTAAACCAGATTGTCTGAAAAAAATATGCTAAGCAACTAAATAACAATTGCATGGTCATACTGATGTTTGTACACACCACCAATGGAAAAACCATATGCATATGGAGCTTGAACATGATTAATTCCATTCTCAATTTCCAGTCATTGTCAAACTTGCATGCAAATCATGGTTATCATTGAGATTGTGGATATACAAACTAGAATTATCTTCAGCAACCTACCCATCACACCATCAGCTTAATATTTACCAAGGTACCTACCTACATGCCCAATGACAATGTGCATGCATTCAATATTGATATGGGGAAACCCAATCTCAAACTGAACCAACAAAAGCCACGTGTGAGCCAATCTGCCAGCCTATGAAAACATGAGAGAAAAGTCAGCAAGAAGCCGTATAGACACCTCATTATAATTGATATTCCTGAAGAAAGCAATAGGTATTAAGCTATGGCCACACATGACTTTCTAAACAAACCCTATAGAGTCATACAAGACCAGTGTCTGGTAGCGCGCATTAAATGCCACCCACGATACTATTACCTTAGAAGGTACACCAAAGTTCGCCTTCAAGCTTTGGTGACGTCATAGTTTTTTAAATCTTATATTGCAGAAATTGGTAGCATCAGGCGTGTTTCAATTTCACTGCGCATGAGACAGTTAAAACATTTTTCAATTTTCAATTTTCAAAGTTTAAAGAACCTAACCCAGCCAAACCTAACCTATGATTAGTTGCTGTTGAATAAAAAATGATTGGTAAATTTACAGTTTAAGGTGTTTTTTTGTTGAATTTTTCTTCAGAATACCATGTTCATGGTGCTGACTAAGATGATGGGACCACTTATTTTCGGTGCAAATTCATTTTATTTTAATTTGAGAAGGAAAAAATTGACAAATTGTCCAACTTGAAAAACCTAACCTAACCTACCCTAACCAAACCTAACCCATTTGTTTGCTTTATGGTGACAAATGTGTGTAAAACCCTTTCTTGGTTGGTTGGTTGGTTATTTGGGCCTACGGCCGCATTGACTGCATTGGTCATACAGAGCCCATACAACTTTTCTTGTTCTCACCTTAAACCACAATAATACCAAAAAGTTTCCAAAAAAAATTACAAACATGTTCACACATTTTTTTTCTTTCAAAAACAGCTTAGGTTAGGTTAGGCTGGGTTAGGTTTCTTTTTTAAGGTTGAGAATTTTCAGAAAATAAATAATTAACATTTTAATTTTTTTATTTTTTGTTCTCAAAAGATAGGTTATGTTGGGTTAGGTTAGGTTTTGTTGCATTAAAAAAAAAAATTATGTTTATGCTATGTTACCGAACTCAAAGCCCTTTTTGGCATTATTTTGCTCACAACCTGAAAAGTAACCCATTTGTTTGCTATATGGAGGCAAATGTGTGTAAAAACTTGTCTTGTTACCACCTTAAAGCACAATAATACCAGTTTGGCTAGGTTAGGCTAGTTTAGTTGTTTAACATGGAAAAATAAAAAAATAAAATAAATAAAATAAAATCGGAAATTTTCCTTCAAAAGCAGCTGACGTTAGGTTCGGTTAGGTTGGGTTCGGTTGTTCAATTTATAAAATTTTCAGAATATATATTGCTTAATTTTTATTTCTTATTTTTTATCCAAAGGGAGGTTAGGATATGTTAGATTAGGTTATGTTGGTTATGATTATTAGGCTATGGTATGGATTCACTAATGAGTGAATCCATACCATTCCCACTGGAGTCTAAAAGCAACATCATAACCTTACTTCTACAACGTATATCACAAGAACCCATCTCGATTCTACTGCTCACTCAGGACACCATAGAAGTCAATTAATGAAAGTGTTACTTCATTACCTGCATTGCCAATGTAAACAGAAAGAAGTCCTTTGAACCAAATGCGAATGGAGCAGCACCTTCGCAGTGCTGCTCCATCCACATCCAACTCCAACCATGACCAATGTTCAGGAGCGCATCCGTCTCCAAAGCAGCCTGCGGAAGAAGGTATGTATTGCAGCAAAAGTACTATGATCTGAATTCCATGGTATCCCTGTTGCCTAATAGTCCATCCTTGTCTATCCATGTAGGAGATGTTTGACTTTCCTCAAACTGTCTGGAGAACTTGGGAGTTTAAATCACTTGTGAGTGATGAAGCAGATGAGTTATTCCTGTATGTTCGATGGGGGAATTTTTTGTTTTTGTTTTGCCGAAAGAGATACTCGAGCTTCGGGTGTTTTAGGTGCGAAAATGGTAGTAAGAGAGGCAATTTGCCTGGGGTTGCTTTGGGGAATTTCAGTGCGAGTGTAAGGACATGGTTCAGCTGTATGGCAATATTGTGCTTATTTATGTTATAAGTACACCAAACGGGGGGGGTAGAGAGTGCGAGGCTGGCCGGGTGATTGTGTTGTGTTGTGGTCCGAAAGTGATACCTAACTAGTTGGAGTGTTCTGCGGTGTTGTAAACTAGGGAGGTGGGCCTCAGCCCGGAGACCAGTGATGGAAATGGTGCTGTGTGTTCCGGTGATGAGGCGTTATGCGTGATTTTGTATGCGTTCAAGTGATGTTATGTGTGAGGGAGATATGTAATCGAAGATAAACGCATTGTATTCCAGGATTGAGCGAATCAGAGCACTATGCATTTTAATGATGGTTGCCCTGTCTGCACCCCAGTCGCGACCGGAGATGCAGCGCGGGAGATTTAGGCGCTTAACGCAGCGCTTTTAAGACAAGCAATATGGGGCCGACATAGAGTCCTTTGTCTAGGACGATGCCAAGATAGGTGAAGGTGGTTCTGTGGGGGATAACTTGGTCGCGATGGCGTAGCGGCGCAAGAGGTGAAATGTACGCGGGGAGCCGGGAGAAAAGCATTGTGACTGATTTCTTTGGAGAGATCTGCAGTCCCCAAAGAGAGCACCAGGAATCAATTTGATCGATGGCGCGCTGCATGAGGTAATTTGCATTGTCTGCTCGATGGGTGTGTGCATCAAATGGCCAGATTGTCGGCGTAAATAGAGTCCTTTAGACAGGGGGACATTTTGTAGAGACCAGCACGAGTATCATTGATCAAGATGAGGAAGATGGTGGGTGATAAAACGCTGCCTTAGTCAAGTTTGTGGGGCCGAGAGTGGATGTTGCCGCAACGGACAGTTAATGTTCTGTTAGCGGGAAAGTTCATGAAAAATTTGGCCATCCTGCCCTTGATACCAATTCGGTGTAATTTGATTCGGAGGACAGAACTGTGCACTTCATTAAATGCGGATTGTAAATCGAGAAAAAGGGCGACGGCTTCATGTTTTTTCTTCATGAAACCGCGCTGTATATAGTCACCAATTTGGATGAGGTTGTCAGTGGTGCTGCGTCTGGGTCGGAAGCCGCTTTCAAAGGGGGAGATAACACCCCTATATATATATATATATATATATATATATATATATATATATATATATATATATCATGAGGGATAATAATAGGGGGAGGGGTGCAAACAAAATAGGCACCCTGAATGGGTGCTACAAGGATGGGGTGAAAAGAACTGCTGCGAAAAGGTGGAGAAAGACACAGAGTTGGAAGGGTGGGATCAATCGGTTGGAGGTGGGCGCGGCACGATAGCGTTATCCTTTGAGCCAGGAGGAAGGGACCTCTGACCGGCTCTAACCTATAGGGAGGGATGGGACACAAACACTGACGAGCTGGCCGCCGATGCAATTCGGTTTCCCGACGACGCCCGAGAGCACCGCTGGGCCGAAGGGAAGTGGAAGGGCAGCTACGCCGGCTAATCCGGCGAGCAACCTACTAGTATGGGGAGCTGTCGGCTATTCCGACGAGAAACTTACTAATAGGCAGGGTGGCTTACTTCACCCAAGAGGCGGAAGTTCACGTAGGTGCCCTGAGAAGGATACATGACAGCTGGAGTGCGTGGGTAGGGAACTTTACTCGACGGGCAGCGTCGTTGTTCGATCTCCAGATGTGATGTCACAGACAATCAACAATCCCGATCGGAAAAAGACCGAAAGACACTGCGTGAAGTAATGAGATATGTGTAAATGTGAAATATCTCAATTTGTCATCTAATGACAACGACCAAGCCTATTTCCAAATTTCAAGCAGGTATTTTTGTATAGCTTTTCCTGATCTGCAGTACATAAGCATATTCCCTGACGCCCTCCAGCCCACGACGAGGTGTTCATTATATGTTTGCCATGCCTGGCAACTGCCAACGTCTATATCACCACTGGGAATGATCCTTCGGCAAATTGCTACATGGATCACAAGTAAGCTCCGCCTGACTGCTGCAAAAAGGCCACGGTCATCATTAGAGTTGTCAGTCATCCTCTTTCCATGCAACACCCACGGGGGAAATGCATTGCATGTTTTAAGGCATGCCGTTCAATTTAGTGGTGGCGATATGAAACATATTTAGAGTAGTATCTTGCGAGGACACATGTCATTCAAAGTTATCTCAGAGTAGGTGCTACCTTTTTAATGGCACAATAATAATGTATTGTGTTTTTTTTGTTTAATAACCAATGCGTACACATTGTAGTTTGATACATGGATGCTGGCCTGACTCGGGCTTCTGCCTTCTGCACCGAACTTGGCTGAGCCGCGCTCTGGCCCAATGTCCATGGGACTGGGCCGGGCCGGATTGGAGTTTGGAGATAACGCGGAGCACACTGCTCCAGACCAGGTCTGACCAGACCAGCCATTCCCGGAGAAATCTGACTAATGACGGCTGAGCGCTTAACAGCAAACATGAAAAGTTGGCCGCCTATCGATGTACGCGAGTGGAATGCTTAGGCGTTTCTGAACCATTAGTGGCACACAATACATTTTCATCCATGTCTAATTCCGTGCATAGATGTGCAGTCCTGAAGGGCGTTGCCGCGAAACCGGCAGAGTACGGAGCCACAGTACGGAGCCACAGTACGGAGCCACGGTACGGAGCCACAGTACGGAGCCACAGTACGGAGCCACAGTACGGAGCCACAGTACGGAGCCGCAGTACGGAGCCACAGTACGGAGCCACAGTACGGAGCCGCAGTACGGAGCCACAGTACGGAGCCACAGTACGGAGCCACAGTACGGAGCCACGGTACGGAGCCACAGTACGGAGCCGCAATACGGAGCCACAGTACGGAGCCACAGTACGGAGCCACAGTACAGAGCCACAGTACGGAGCTACAGTACGGAGCCACAGTACGGAGCCACAGTACGGAGCCACAGTACGGAGCCACAGTACGGAGCCACAGTACGGAGCCACAGTACGGAGCCACAGTACGGAGCCACAGTACGGAGCCACAGTACGGAGCCACAGTACGGAGCCACAGTACGGAGCCACAGTACGGAGCCACAGTACGGAGCCACAGTACGGAGCCACAGTACGGAGCCACAGTACGGAGCCACAGTACGGAGCCACAGTACGGAGCCACAGTACGGAGCCACAGTACGGAGCCACAGTACGGAGCCACAGTACGGAGCCACAGTACGGAGCCACAGTACGGAGCCACAGTACGGAGCCACAGTACGGAGCCACAGTACGGAGCCGCAGTACGGAGCCACAGTACGGAGCCACAGTACGGAGCCACAGTACGGAGCCACAGTACGGAGCCACAGTACGGAGCCACAGTACGGAGCCACAGTACGGAGCCACAGTACGGAGCCACAGTACGGAGCCACAGTACGGAGCCACAGTACGGAGCCACAGTACGGAGCCACAGTACGGAGCCACAGTACGGAGCCACAGTACGGAGCCACAGTACGGAGCCACAGTACGGAGCCACAGTACGGAGCCACAGTACGGAGCCACAGTACGGAGCCACAGTACGGAGCCACAGTACGGAGCCACAGTACGGAGCCACAGTACGGAGCCACAGTACGGAGCCACAGTACGGAGCCACAGTACGGAGCCACAGTACGGAGCCACAGTACGGAGCCACAGTACGGAGCCACAGTACGGAGCCACAGTACGGAGCCACAGTACGGAGCCACAGTACGGAGCCACAGTACGGAGCCACAGTACGGAGCCACAGTACGGAGCCACAGTACGGAGCCACAGTACGGAGCCACAGTACGGAGCCACAGTACGGAGCCACAGTACGGAGCCACAGTACGGAGCCACAGTACGGAGCCACAGTACGGAGCCACAGTACGGAGCCACAGTACGGAGCCACAGTACGGAGCCACAGTACGGAGCCACAGTACGGAGCCACAGTACGGAGCCACAGTACGGAGCCACAGTACGGAGCCACAGTACGGAGCCACAGTACGGAGCCACAGTACGGAGCCACAGTACGGAGCCACAGTACGGAGCCACAGTACGGAGCCACAGTACGGAGCCACAGTACGGAGCCACAGTACGGAGCCACAGTACGGAGCCACAGTACGGAGCCACAGTACGGAGCCACAGTACGGAGCCACAGTACGGAGCCACAGTACGGAGCCACAGTACGGAGCCACAGTACGGAGCCACAGTACGGAGCCACAGTACGGAGCCACAGTACGGAGCCACAGTACGGAGCCACAGTACGGAGCCACAGTACGGAGCCACAGTACGGAGCCACAGTACGGAGCCACAGTACGGAGCCACAGTACGGAGCCACAGTACGGAGCCACAGTACGGAGCCACAGTACGGAGCCACAGTACGGAGCCACAGTACGGAGCCACAGTACGGAGCCACAGTACGGAGCCACAGTACGGAGCCACAGTACGGAGCCACAGTACGGAGCCACAGTACGGAGCCACAGTACGGAGCCACAGTACGGAGCCGCAGTACGGAGCCACAGTACGGAGCCACAGTACGGAGCCACAGTACGGAGCCACAGTACGGAGCCACAGTACGGAGCCACAGTACGGAGCCACAGTACGGAGCCGCAGTACGGAGCCACAGTACGGAGCCACAGTACGGAGCCACAGTACGGAGCCACAGTACGGAGCCACAGTACGGAGCCACAGTACGGAGCCACAGTACGGAGCCACAGTACGGAGCCACAGTACGGAGCCACAGTACGGAGCCACAGTACGGAGCCACAGTACGGAGCCACAGTACGGAGCCACAGTACGGAGCCACAGTACGGAGCCACAGTACGGAGCCACAGTACGGAGCCACAGTACGGAGCCACAGTACGGAGCCACAGTACGGAGCCACAGTACGGAGCCACAGTACGGAGCCACAGTACGGAGCCACAGTACGGAGCCACAGTACGGAGCCACAGTACGGAGCCACAGTACGGAGCCACAGTACGGAGCCACAGTACGGAGCCACAGTACGGAGCCACAGTACGGAGCCACAGTACGGAGCCACAGTACGGAGCCACAGTACGGAGCCACAGTACGGAGCCACAGTACGGAGCCACAGTACGGAGCCACAGTACGGAGCCACAGTACGGAGCCACAGTACGGAGCCACAGTACGGAGCCACAGTACGGAGCCACAGTACGGAGCCACAGTACGGAGCCACAGTACGGAGCCGCAGTACGGAGCCACAGTACGGAGCCACAGTACGGAGCCACAGTACGGAGCCACAGTACGGAGCCACAGTACGGAGCCACAGTACGGAGCCACAGTACGGAGCCACAGTACGGAGCCACAGTACGGAGCCACAGTACGGAGCCACAGTACGGAGCCACAGTACGGAGCCACAGTACGGAGCCACAGTACGGAGCCACAGTACGGAGCCACAGTACGGAGCCACAGTACGGAGCCACAGTACGGAGCCACAGTACGGAGCCACAGTACGGAGCCACAGTACGGAGCCGCAGTACGGAGCCACAGTACGGAGCCACAGTACGGAGCCACAGTACGGAGCCACAGTACGGAGCCACAGTACGGAGCCACAGTACGGAGCCACAGTACGGAGCCACAGTACGGAGCCACAGTACGGAGCCACAGTACGGAGCCACAGTACGGAGCCACAGTACGGAGCCACAGTACGGAGCCACAGTACGGAGCCACAGTACGGAGCCACAGTACGGAGCCACAGTACGGAGCCACAGTACGGAGCCACAGTACGGAGCCACAGTACGGAGCCACAGTACGGAGCCACAGTACGGAGCCACAGTACGGAGCCACAGTACGGAGCCACAGTACGGAGCCACAGTACGGAGCCACAGTACGGAGCCACAGTACGGAGCCACAGTACGGAGCCACAGTACGGAGCCACAGTACGGAGCCACAGTACGGAGCCACAGTACGGAGCCACAGTACGGAGCCACAGTACGGAGCCACAGTACGGAGCCACAGTACGGAGCCACAGTACGGAGCCACAGTACGGAGCCACAGTACGGAGCCACAGTACGGAGCCACAGTACGGAGCCACAGTACGGAGCCACAGTACGGAGCCACAGTACGGAGCCACAGTACGGAGCCACAGTACGGAGCCACAGTACGGAGCCACAGTACGGAGCCACAGTACGGAGCCACAGTACGGAGCCACAGTACGGAGCCACAGTACGGAGCCACAGTACGGAGCCACAGTACGGAGCCACAGTACGGAGCCACAGTACGGAGCCACAGTACGGAGCCACAGTACGGAGCCACAGTACGGAGCCACAGTACGGAGCCACAGTACGGAGCCACAGTACGGAGCCACAGTACGGAGCCACAGTACGGAGCCACAGTACGGAGCCACAGTACGGAGCCACAGTACGGAGCCACAGTACGGAGCCACAGTACGGAGCCACAGTACGGAGCCACAGTACGGAGCCACAGTACGGAGCCACAGTACGGAGCCACAGTACGGAGCCACAGTACGGAGCCACAGTACGGAGCCACAGTACGGAGCCACAGTACGGAGCCACAGTACGGAGCCACAGTACGGAGCCACAGTACGGAGCCACAGTACGGAGCCACAGTACGGAGCCACAGTACGGAGCCACAGTACGGAGCCCAGTACAGTACGGAGCCACAGTACGGAGCCACAGTACGGAGCCACAGTACGGAGCCACAGTACGGAGCCACAGTACGGAGCCACAGTACGGAGCCACAGAGCCACAGTACGGAGCCACAGTACGGAGCCACAGTACGGAGCCACAGTACGGAGCCACAGTACGGAGCCACAGTACGGAGCCACAGTACGGAGCCACAGTACGGAGCCACAGTACGGAGCCACAGTACGGAGCCACAGTACGGAGCCACAGTACGGAGCCACAGTACGGAGCCACAGTACGGAGCCACAGTACGGAGCCACAGTACGGAGCCACAGTACGGAGCCACAGTACGGAGCCACAGTACGGAGCCACAGTACGGAGCCACAGTACGGAGCCACAGTACGGAGCCACAGTACGGAGCCACAGTACGGAGCCACAGTACGGAGCCGCAGTACGGAGCCACAGTACGGAGCCACAGTACGGAGCCACAGTACGGAGCCACAGTACGGAGCCACAGTACGGAGCCACAGTACGGAGCCACAGTACGGAGCCACAGTACGGAGCCACAGTACGGAGCCACAGTACGGAGCCACAGTACGGAGCCACAGTACGGAGCCACAGTACGGAGCCACAGTACGGAGCCACAGTACGGAGCCACAGTACGGAGCCACAGTACGGAGCCACAGTACGGAGCCACAGTACGGAGCCACAGTACGGAGCCACAGTACGGAGCCACAGTACGGAGCCACAGTACGGAGCCACAGTACGGAGCCACAGTACGGAGCCACAGTACGGAGCCACAGTACGGAGCCACAGTACGGAGCCACAGTACGGAGCCACAGTACGGAGCCACAGTACGGAGCCACAGTACGGAGCCACAGTACGGAGCCACAGTACGGAGCCACAGTACGGAGCCACAGTACGGGCCAGCCACAGTACGGAGCCACAGTACGGAGCCACAGTACGGAGCCACAGTACGGAGCCACAGTACGGAGCCACAGTACGGAGCCACAGTACGGAGCCACAGTACGGAGCCACAGTACGGAGCCACAGTACGGAGCCACAGTACGGAGCCACAGTACGGAGCCACAGTACGGAGCCACAGTACGGAGCCACAGTACGGAGCCACAGTACGGAGCCACAGTACGGAGCCACAGTACGGAGCCACAGTACGGAGCCGGAGCCACAGTACGGAGCCACAGTACGGAGCCACAGTACGGAGCCACAGTACGGAGCCACAGTACGGAGCCACAGTACGGAGCCACAGTACGGAGCCACAGTACGGAGCCACAGTACGGAGCCACAGTACGGAGCCACAGTACGGAGCCACAGTACGGAGCCACAGTACGGAGCCACAGTACGGAGCCACAGTACGGAGCCACAGTACGGAGCCACAGTACGGAGCCACAGTACGGAGCCACAGTACGGAGCCACAGTACGGAGCCACAGTACGGAGCCACAGTACGGAGCCACAGTACGGAGCCACAGTACGGAGCCACAGTACGGAGCCACAGTACGGAGCCACAGTACGGAGCCACAGTACGGAGCCACAGTACGGAGCCACAGTACGGAGCCACAGTACGGAGCCACAGTACGGAGCCACAGTACGGAGCCACAGTACGGAGCCACAGTACGGAGCCACAGTACGGAGCCACAGTACGGAGCCACAGTACGGAGCCACAGTACGGAGCCACAGTACGGAGCCACAGTACGGAGCCACAGTACGGAGCCACAGTACGGAGCCACAGTACGGAGCCACAGTACGGAGCCACAGTACGGAGCCACAGTACGGAGCCACAGTACGGAGCCACAGTACGGAGCCACAGTACGGAGCCACAGTACGGAGCCACAGTACGGAGCCACAGTACGGAGCCACAGTACGGAGCCACAGTACGGAGCCACAGTACGGAGCCACAGTACGGAGCCACAGTACGGAGCCACAGTACGGAGCCACAGTACGGAGCCACAGTACGGAGCCACAGTACGGAGCCACAGTACGGAGCCACAGTACGGAGCCACAGTACGGAGCCACAGTACGGAGCCACAGTACGGAGCCACAGTACGGAGCCACAGTACGGAGCCGACAGTACGGAGCCACAGTACGGAGCCACAGTACGGAGCCACAGTACGGAGCCACAGTACGGAGCCACAGTACGGAGCCACAGTACGGAGCCACAGTACGGAGCCACAGTACGGAGCCACAGTACGGAGCCGGAGCCACAGTACGGAGCCACAGTACGGAGCCACAGTACGGAGCCACAGTACGGAGCCACAGTACGGAGCCACAGTACGGAGCCACAGTACGGAGCCACAGTACGGAGCCACAGTACGGAGCCACAGTACGGAGCCACAGTACGGAGCCACAGTACGGAGCCACAGTACGGAGCCACAGTACGGAGCCACAGTACGGAGCCACAGTACGGAGCCACAGTACGGAGCCACAGTACGGAGCCACAGTACGGAGCCACAGTACGGAGCCACAGTACGGAGCCACAGTACGGAGCCACAGTACGGAGCCACAGTACGGAGCCACAGTACGGAGCCACAGTACGGAGCCACAGTACGGAGCCACAGTACGGAGCCACAGTACGGAGCCACAGTACGGAGCCACAGTACGGAGCCACAGTACGGAGCCACAGTACGGAGCCACAGTACGGAGCCACAGTACGGAGCCACAGTACGGAGCCACAGTACGGAGCCACAGTACGGAGCCACAGTACGGAGCCGGAGCCACAGTACGGAGCCACAGTACGGAGCCACAGTACGGAGCCACAGTACGGAGCCACAGTACGGAGCCACAGTACGGAGGTAGCCACAGTACGGAGCCACAGTACGGAGCCACAGTACGGAGCCACAGTACGGAGCCACAGTACGGAGCCACAGTACGGAGCCACAGTACGGAGCCACAGTACGGAGCCACAGTACGGAGCCACAGTACGGAGCCACAGTACGGAGCCACAGTACGGAGCCACAGTACGGAGCCACAGTACGGAGCCACAGTACGGAGCCACAGTACGGAGCCACAGTACGGAGCCACAGTACGGAGCCGCAGTACGGAGCCGCAGTACGGAGCCACAGTACGGAGCCACAGTACGGAGCCACAGTACGGAGCCACAGTACGGAGCCACAGTACAGAGCCACACGCAGGCAGCCGTCTCGATCTTCAGAGGTTCCCCGCCTAGACCAATGTGCATTGCTTATGAACTGAGCGAGTAGTTTGGTGACAGTCTGCCAAGTGAACTGAGCGAGTAGTCCAATGACAGTCTACCAAGTTCGGTCAGGTGGTCACTTCTGCGGGTGGGAACACGGCCGTTTTCTTCGCTTTGCTTTACAATGGCGTTAGTAACAACACGTAACAAACCGGTGCTATTATGCACAGAAATAGCTGATTTATCGCCTGACTTTGTAGGTGTATGCAGACATCTTGCCGGGCGTCGGCAGTTCAGCCGACGAAGAACTCGTAGATCCGGAAGAACAGAAGGGGCACTGTCCTCTCCACAATTTTTGAAGAGCTTAGCATTAACCCTATGGGTGTTCTTTGGGAATAATATACTTAAAATAGCTCTTGTCCCCCCCCCCCAACTTTGTGACAGCTCCTATTCTTCTGTAGTTCAGTGTTTACATACTATGTGGTATGCACATGAAGTACCATCGATGCTCACGAACGGATCGAGTTAGTTTGAGTTAGTTAGTTTGTCAGTTCAGCACTGATTGTAAACCGCTCTTAGTTCATGGTAGCCAATAAAAATAACATTTCAGATGACTAAAACAAATCAACGTCAGGTTCCTTGCACTCAGAACATCAATCATTTTTGTTGACAAGTGGTGCAGGTTTTATGGCTCATCTGACCTCTATCAGAGGGATGGCCTGCACTTCTCCGAGAAGGGGGTGCAAGTGTTAGGCAAAGTATATGAACATGTCCTTCAGGGAAACTAGATAATGGGGTGGGGAGGGAAGAATTGGCATTGCCATCTCAGGGATATGCCAATAGTGACAGCATAGGCAATAGAACCTCACAGTCAGCAAATAGGGGTAGCAGTAGATCAAGGGGGCAGAGTGGTAGCTCATCCAGAGATGATAGAGCTACTCAACATGAAAAAGCCAAAGAAGGTCATGGAACTTTTGTTAAGTGTATGATGCTTAATGCTCAGAGCATTCGATCCAAATTTGATGAGTTCAAGTGTTATGTTGCTGAGGAGAAACCAGATTTTGTTTGCATTACTGAGGCATGGGTCAGTGAGGGATATTTTGGGGATAACTTGCAGGACTATGAGATCCAGGGATACAATATGTTTTCATGCAATAGGGGTCCAGCAGTGAAAGGGGGTGGTGTAATGCTCTATGTGAATAGCTTATACAGTTCTCAAAAAGTGGAAGATGGGGTAAAAATGTGTCTGTGGAGTCCATTTGGCTTGATGTTGCTGTGGGAAAAGGCAACAGCAATAAACTGAGGTTAGGAGCTTTGTATCGATCAGGAACTTTGCCACATTCTCAGCAACTGGAGCTTGATAAGGTGATTTGTGAGGAAATCAGTAGAAACTTTCAGAGGAAATGCCTTATTCTTGGTGACTTTAATCTAAAAGGATATGAACATGTTGGTGTTGGCTCCCCATCATGTAAATGCCTTGAAAGGAAATGCCTTGAAGAGAACTTGTTCTTACACCAGTTTGTAACGGAACCAACCAGGCAGGGCTCATTCTTGGACCTTGTCTTCTCGGATTTAAGTGATTTAGTTCAAGACTTGACTGTAGGAGAAACTCTGGGAAGAAGTGACCATAACATAGTGAGATTCAAGGCACAGGTAGCATGGACAATCAAGGATAATTTGGCAAAGATTCCAAATTTTAACAGGGCAGACTTTGACTGCATGAGAGAGGCTTTAAGTGCCATCAAATGGGAAGAAGAATTCTTTTATTTAAATGCCTGTGAAATGTGGGAAAAGTTCAAATCTTACTTGAGGGAAATTCAGATTAGATATGTCCCCCAAAAGCAAAGGCGCAAAAGAAGGGTAGGAAAGCCGGCATGGCTTACACCAGATGTGATGAAGACAATTAAGGCTAAGAAAGATGCATTTAGAGTTTTTAAGGAAGCTTCAAATATCGTAAATCTAAGGTCGTATCAAAAATCTAGAGATGCTGTGAAGCAGAAAATCAGAGCAGCAAAGCGAGCAAAAGAATTGGATTTGGCTAGGAACTGTAATGGGGACAGTAATTTCTTTAGTTCTTCTTTAGTATCAGTAACTTCTTTAGTTTCAACAAGCTAAGTAAAGTTTCAAGCACAATTGGTCCACTGGAAGTAAATGGGACTATATTGAGTGATGATGGTGAGATGGTTGAGGAGCTGAGCAAGCAGTTTAAATCAGTGTTTACAGTGGAGGATGTGACTAATCTGCCAACCGTGAACCACAGTTCAGTGACAGGTGATCAGATACACGATGTTGATTTCATTGATAGTGATATTGTTTTCAATTATATCATAAAAATAAAGCCAAACAAGGCAGCAGGACCTGATGGAATTTATGCTAGGGTATTGCGGGAAGCTGAAAAGGAAGTGGCAATTCCACTTAGTATAATATTTTGTAGATCAGTTTCACAAAATGAAATTCCAACAGATTGGAAAAGGGCAAATGTAGTTCCTATTTTCAAGAAAGGAGAAAGAGGGAAAGTTGAAAACTATAAGTAAGCCTCACATCCCTAATCTGCAAGGTACTCGAATAAATTATCAAGGATAGAATAGTTAGTTTTCTGGAAGGAAACAGATTGATTCAAGATACTCAACAAGGGTTTAGAAAAGGGCGATCGTGTCTCACAAATCTCTTGGACTTTTTGAATTTTGCTACAGAACAATTTGATCAGGGAAATCAGGTTGATGTAGCATATCTTGGCTTTAGTAAGGCCTTTGACAAGGTACCCCATAAACGGTTAATGATGCAGCTTCAGGTCCATGGTATTGCGGGTAGCATCCTAAAATGGATAGAGTTGTGGCTTTCAGATAGACAGCAGAGAGTGATGCTAAATGGTACAAAGTCATCATGGCAAGATGTTCTTAGTGTAGTCCCCCAGGGGTCGGTACTTGGGCCACTATTGTTCATTATATATGTGAATAGCATTGAATGTGGCCTAAGCAGTAAGGTTTTGAAATTTGCGGATGATTTGAAGATCTTTAGGGCAATAACAGGTCACAATGAGCAGGTTTTGCTGCAGAAAGACTTAGACGAGCTCGTGAAGTGGTCAGAAAAATGGCAAATGAAGTTTAATTTTGATAAGTGCAAAGTCATGCATGTAGGTAGGCAGCATATGAAGGCTCCATACTTGATGGGTGGCCAAGTTCTATCTGTGACTCAGCAAGAGAAGGACTTAGGTGTTATTTTGAACACAAAGTTGGGGGCATCAGAACAGACCAAGGAAGCCAGGAAGAAGGCACTAAGAATGCTTGGGGCAATACAGAGGAATGTGTCATACAAAAGTGAAGAGGTCATCAGGAAGCTTTACTGTGCATGTCAAGCCACATTTGGAATACTGTGTCCAAGCTTGGTCCCCTAGTTATGAGAAAGATTGTTGGCTTTTAGAGAGAGTATAAAAGAGGGCAACAAAAATGGTTAATGGTATAGGCAACCTGGCATATGAGGAAATATTGAAGAAATTGAATATGTTTTCACTTAGATATAGAAGGCTGAGAGGAGATCTCATGGAGGTTTTTAAATTTGTTCATGGTCAGGAACAGGGATATCTCAGGGAAATGTTTGAATTTAACAGAAATGATGCAATTAGAGGTCATCAATTCAAAATTAAAGTTAATCACAGCAGGACAAGGTTAAGACAGTCTTTCTTCACCAACAGGGTAGTAGAACACTGGAACCATTGTCAGTAGCAATACACTGAACATCTTTAAAAACGGCATAGACAATCATTATAAGAATAGGGGGCTTGTTTTTCTGTATTCCAGGGAGGGTTGATTGACAGGGAGGAGTTGGGAGGAGTTTGAAATTGTTGAGTGTGTTATGCAATAGCAAGTGAGTCTCTTGTTAAGTCTAAACGCTTTATAACTTTATATAGGGTGTACCTAGCAGTGGAATCAGCACCTTCCTTCGGGATGTGATACTGATGAGATTGTCTATGGTAGCACAATGGGTATGATGGGAGGAGTTTGTAATTGTTGAGTGTATTATGCAATAGCAAGTGAGTCTCTTATTAAGTCTGAACGCTTTATGAATTTGTGTCGGGTGTGCCTAGCAGTGGATTCGGCACCTTCCTTCGGGATGTGATGCTGATGAGATTGTCTATGGTGGCACGATGGGTATGATGGGAGGAGCTTGTGATTGTTGAGGGTGTTATGCGGTAGCAAGTGAGTGGTGCTAGATAGGCTGGGATATATAGCTTCCTAGGAACTTGGGATAAGGGATTGATTGGGGTGGGAGTATGTACATTTCTAGTACCTTTTCTAGATAGGCTTAACCCAGATGGGCCCCTGTGGCTCTTATTAAGCCCTAATACTTTATGACTTTATCGAACACAGGGACGAATCCAGGGGAAGGCAAAGAAGCCCAGATGCCGATGTTTTTGCTGATATTTACACTAAATTGACGTATTCTCGAAATCTAAGAACATTTTATGATATTGATATTGTCTTCAACAAACCCAACAAATGCTAACCGTTCAAATCGGATCACCTTTCAAAATCAGACAATTGTTTCTGAAATCACCCAAAACCAGGCTTCTGGATCCGCCCCAGGCAATGCAATAGGGGTGAAAATAGTTCCCAGTAAACGAATTTCAAATGCGTGAGGAAGTTTGTAGTTCGACCCGAGGGTGGCTTCAGTTTAAGGATACGATGGGCGGAACCTCAGCCGATCAGAGCTCAGTTCCAGCCTGGTCCACCTCGGCCGAGCGGGGGCGCAGTGCGACGGCACCGGTCCGGTCGCAGCCCAGATCCCCCCCACGTGCTCCGGGCCGACGACCGGGCCGCGGCTCCACATGCGGCCGGGGTGAGGGGAGGGGAGCCGCAGCCACCCCGTATCGCCGCCGCTACTGCAGGATTACCAGATATTTGCCGCCCACTTGCCCGCTGTGGAACCCGGCCGGCAGGATGTCGCACGGCGTCGTATGATCTCATCCAGAGCATGGCGACGGTGTTGTACCCGGCGACGGTGTGCTATGCTCACGGCACAGGCGCATTCGAGCCGTTTTGCGTCCAGATGTGGCCGCCGGGCTCTGTTTGTGTCTCTCGGTACGATTCTGCAGCTCCGTTGGACACGGTTGAGCTATTCGCCAGCGGATGGCGACAGCTGGCGAGTATGCAGGCGGCGGGCGCTCCGTGACAGTTACGGCGGCGGCCGGGGCAGAGGTGTCCTTCACGCGCAGATGATCCGCTTCCTGCTGGGAGTGTCATGCAAGTCGGCATGGAGGCCCTGTAAGACGGATGCGAGAGATCCGTCGAGATCCGAGAGGGCTTAGAGGCGTGCCGTACCATGAAGGCATTTGCGCTACCTTTAAAGTGAGTGCCTTTGCAAACAAAGTTTGCAAATTTTGCAAAGCAAAGTTTGTTCGAGTGCATCCGCTTTCCCTTCCTCTCTCGGCCGAAGGCCGAGAGAGGTGTTTCTGAATGCCAAGCCCCTCCAGTTACTTTGTGCTCTATGAAAATTCCTGGATCCGTCGCTGAATAAAGATGGGGGTGGGGCATGAGACCGTCTCCCAGCTGGCTGGACGGTCTTGATAAAGTTTTATGTACTTACTCTTCCGTAAGATTATTTGCATCGGTCTTTCAAAGGGTGATTCACCATCTCATGTTTCACAAACTTAATAACTTACAGCATGCAACGTTCCGTTCTAAAATTATTAATATTTTACATGTCGACACGCGCCAAGGAGACCTGGTGAAGGGCGAAACGTCAGACTAGAAAAGTGTCACTTCTGAAGTTCCCGTAGGAGCTCCAGATGGGGAGACCAATATAAGGGTGTCGCCTGGTATTTGTCTCGGAGTGACAGCAGGGTCGATTCCGAGAAACTTCCAGGACTTCAGGATCACAGCATTTGTCGCGAAGTATGGGGTGCTAATGCAGGAATGGTATCACGAATATGTGTGGCATGGGTGGTGGCAGGGACGATTCAGAGCTATTTCCATGATTTTATGGCGGGGAGGTTCAGGTGCGGGTAGGGTTCACGGGTGTCCAGTATATTTATCGAGGGAGTAGTAGGGTCGTCACTAAAACATGCATGGGAATATGTGGGGCTCTACCACACCTCCAACTAATTTGCACAATATTAAGCTTGACGACAGGGGCGGTCGGCCCATGTAAGGCACTAAAGCAGTGCCTCACCTGAGTAGAGCTGGTAAGTATTTTTGTATGTTATTTTCGTACAAATGATGCTTTCATCCGCTGGAAAATAGCTAAGTTGAAAAACTGGAAACAAATATGCATTTGGTGATTCTTAATTATAGTGAAAATTGAAGTTCACGTTTACATCTTAGCTTCAAAACAGCTCTATCACCGGTCCGCAAAAGCATGCCTCTGGCAGATGTAGCCATATAGTGCGCATTCGTTTCATAATAGCAAGCGCAGGGTATGCGGCCTTTTTGGAGTGGAGTCCATTCTACTCTTAATAGATATCGCTGTGTGAGAGACACTTTTGAGGTACATCGGGCCATGTTTTGCACAAAGTTGTTCCCATTGATTCGTGAAAATAAGGGGATGTGCGGAATTGTGGGCCAGGAGCGAGTTACCTACCCACCCACTTAGGTAGGTACGATAAGTGGCAAATACTAGAACCGAAAGCCCAACGAGGAAGTCTGTTAGTGACCAATGGGCTTTTACTGGGCTATGACGTGATGCTTCGTCAGCTCTGTAAATTCCATGCATTCACTAGTGTTTCCAGGACGGACATGTGTCAGTCAAGCCAACAAAAAACAGCCTGGTTTGGAGCAAACTTGTTCTTCAATCTCAAATTACGCAAAACCTAGTTGCATTTTATGGAACAGTGTTGCTCTGAGCTCATGCTTAGGCACCTACCTAGTTTGCACCTACTAAGCTTTCCAAATCCAAGGAAGTTGAAAATTTGTGAGAATTATTGTTTACTTGGCTGTACCAAAGGACTCAAAACCAACTTTTAGAGTCTGCACAATGCGTGCAATTTGGGTAAATATATAGAAGCCCCTAAGGCACTTTGGTAAAAATGTGTGTCTTGATGTAATTTGAAAGAATATTCAATTCCTATCTTTGTGAAATGGAAACTTGTTTTGACATAAGCACTTTAAGTTGTACTTATATCTCAATAAGCAGTCATTTCACCAAGAAAAGAAGGTATTATTGTGCTTTAAGGTGGTAACAAGACAAGTTTTTATAAACATTTCCCTCCATAAAGCCAACAAATGGGTTAGGTTTGGTTACGTCAGGTTAGTTTAGGTTTTTTAAGTTGGAAAATTTTTGTTAATTTTTTTTTATTTTGGAAATCCTTTTTTTCAAAAGCAGCTGAGGTTAGGTTAGGATGTGCTTTGTTTTTTTATTTCAAGTTTTCAGAAAATAAATTGCTTTCAATTTTTTTTTCTTCTCCAAAACGAGGCTAGTCCAGGTTGGGGTACGTTATGCTGCATGTTTATGTCATTTTTTAAGCATTTCTTTTCATGCTATGTCACCTAACTCAAAGCCCCTTTTTGGTATTATTTTGCTCACAAACTGAAAAGCAAGCATTTGCACAGAAAATGAGTGGTCCCATCATCTTAGTCACGTTCCTAAACATTGCATTGGAATGATAGATTCCAAAAATTAATAAAACATCCTAAAACACAAATTTACCCCCCCAAAAACATGAAAACCAATCGAATAACATTTTAAACAACCACAGAAAAAAAAACATCCTTTGTGACAATGCAGATGTAGGCCATACCCTCTCACTTCAACAAAATATGGGAAGTATGCAGAAAAGTGTTTGGTGTGGGCAGCATATATTGAATAATTATGTAATGTTACAATAAGAACATAACCCAACCTAACCTGACCTAACCTAACATAATCCACTGATGCTAGATCATCTAAACCTACTGATGTTGGATCTCCTAATTTCACTACATCCCTGGAGGATTATGTATTATCTGCCATATCAATGCTAGGTGACATAATTTCAAAAAAAGAAGATCTTGTTTATATGTTATTTCCCAAAGAAATGATACCTAAAGAAGTTGCTGGGTAAGCTTCAACAAGTCCAGTCCATGCATTCTTCTTTCTGATTTGCTCTCAGGCATTTCTATATCAGTAAACAAAAATTAAGTTCTTGTTTGACTGATTTGATTTTCCTTAAATGCCTCTTTTTGGTGTGTCATGCTTGTGTAGAATGGACAAAAGCAGTCATGCCTATATTAGTACAAATTATTGACGGTCCATACAATACATTTTCTGTGTGTGTGAAGAAGTAGTCATGTAAAGACCCATTGGACGTAAAATACCTTGCTTAATGTTTGCTTCAGTTTACCAAAGTGCATGCACAACTTAACATGACTATATTAATTGTAGTTCAAACAATTGTGATCAGAAACATTTTACCTCAGCCAACATTATTACTGGATCTGTCCCTGGATCTGTGGAATCCACGTTCTGTCTCAATATATATATATATATATATATATATATACCTATATATGTTGGCATGTTTTGTTAAAGACCACAGCATATCTTGCTTTGATAAGCTTTTTCGTACATCTTTTGAACTCCCGGATTGTTCGTATCTGCTCTTTATTTAGGTCGTAAAGTATTCGTCCGAGATCATTCATTTATTCTTAACGTTTCGGTGTACTTCACCATTTTAAAAAGATTATTTCGGCATTCATCTAGCTATCACAGTTCACACGAATCTGCAACAAAAAGAAAAAAAATGATCAGAAATCAATCATTTTAGAGTTAAAGATCACACTTATTGTTGTCACAAGCGCTTCTCGAAAGAAATGCTAATCTAGGTTTACATTTCGAAAATATACACCACGCACATAGCACACACTGTACAACTGTTCACCGGATGGAATTATTGAACAATTCAAGCGTTATGCATGATCGTGTGTGAACGTTCAGGATAGGTTCTTGTTCCCGGATTAAAATTGCCTCGTGAACTCTAAGACGTCGCTTGCCCGATGTTGCTCTAAGGATTACGGTGTTGCGTGTCAGATCTGTTCGTGTTAGTCGCTCTGGGTGTTCTTGGAGCATGTGCTGCGATGGTGCTCCCTCCTGTAGGTGCATCGTGAGACGGCGAGATAGAGTAGTTGTCGTCATACCGATGAATCTACGCGGCGAAGTCTACAATCTTCGTGAGGGCATGATACTCTGTAGATTACATTGGTACGTTGAAGCTGGTTGTTGCTGTTGGTTGGGTTGTTTTTCAATACTAGGCTACCGACGTTCTCGCTTTTGTAATATACGCAGAGTTGTAGTTTGTCAGACAAACTACAATTTTCTGAACATAAAATAATTCAAGACATGCATCAATAATTAGGCGCCCATACAGTTATGACGCGGCTGCGCCAGTCGTGAATTTCTCCCTGTCAGCCGCCAACGGGTAGGGTAAAGGAACAGCGATTGAAAACGTGCGTTCATCTTTAATTATGCGTCATGTACCTAATTGTGAGTAGCAAGGTCTTTAGGTTTCATTGGAATTCTGGTCATGATTAGGAAAACAGCTTGGTCGAGGATTTCCAACATCCAGAACATCATCTCGTCATGAAAATTATAGCCTCCTTCTCTAGCGATTGTTAAGTCATGCATGTGTTGTTTGGCAGAGTTCAAGCTTATTGCTATGTCATACAAAGTTCAAAACCGACTGAGATATTCAAAATGCAATCTTGAATATCACAAACACGAAGTAAATTATGATCTTCAAGTTTATGTCCAATTATCTATAACCATTCTTCCAAATTGCATGATTCCAAGATCAAAACATTGTTTTCTTGCAATATTTAGCTTATGTCAATCATGCAATTATTCAACTAAATATACATCACATCATGTCATTGTGGGTCATCTGTGTTGCATGGTCAATGTCAAAGACTCATTTTTTGGAAGGACGGAAATTTCCCAGATTTCAAATAGGACTATTCTTGGAACCTGAACTTCCTGCACAGAAAACTAAAAAGAAATAGCATGCATTTCAAATTGGCATTCAGAAACACCTATGCTGATACAAAAAATTGTCAGGGATACCTCGTTTTGTATTAGTGTCAATTTTTACCACGGGGTACCACCCTCCCCTGGTCGTCAAAACGACCCAAGTATTAGTGCTTTACTATGGTAGGCTGGTAACATTTACCATCAAATTACCAGGGCTTCTGGTAATGCTTACCACAATAAGACTATCTAACCTGGTACAGCCTACCACCCCAATACCATTTATCCTAGTCAGCCAAAGCACCCCAGTACAAGTCCCAGTATTAGTTACCAATGTAGTAATACCTCTTCTAGTACCGTCTACCACCCTTTTTCTACCAACCCTCATCACTCATACCACCCCATTGCTGGCCCTAGTAATTGTTGCCATGGTAATACCATCGCCCTTGATACTGTCTACCACCCTTTTACCACCAAACCCAGTCAGATATGCCACCCTATTAACAAAATCCAGCACTTATTAGCATAGTGTTACCTCGCCTGGTGCACCCTACCGCCCTAATACCATCTGCACTGCTTATCTGATTAGCTGTACCACTACATTACCGGCCCCTGAAACTTTAGCGTTCACCGTGAGGCTTCTGGGTACCTGGAGTTGCGTACATTCCATTCCAGGATCAGACCTCGTACACACTATCCGCGCAGTACCTCGCACCATCGGAATGTCGATTGGTGGTTGTGGCTTTACGACGTACTCATTACGCATTAGTTGGTGCACTATAACGCATACTGGGAGCAGGTGTCATGGTACACTAGGACGATGTACAAATAAACAATACCCAAGAGCATTGCAGATAACTATAAGACAGCTTGCAATGTTAAAAGGTATATTGAACATTTTAGAAGAACGTTACCGGAACGTTACATCCTGATCGTGGCGTTGGCATGTTAGCCGAGACAGAGGGCACTACGATCTACAGATCCTGGATGCTTCTCATGGCTTCTTGGTCCGCCCTGGCCTCCACCGACAGGTCGAGGATGTTAGTAATGAGGAACCAGTGGCGTCGCCACGAAATTCTTCCAGGGGGGGGGGGGGGGCAATGTTGGAAAGTGGCCTCCTATTGTTTTTTAGGCTCTTGGTATGGTTCAAGAATGGGAAACATGATTTCATATTGATGTCTTGTTTGTTCTTGGCATGGTGCATCATTTACGCAAAACGCAATAGCAATAATGACTTTTTCGCTGATAACTGAGCCATGCCAGGGTATAAATAAGTAAATGTGGATAAATACCTAAGTACCAAAACAAACCAATGTCTTAATGCTTTCTCGACTAGGAGAATCTTCCCGCTGGCCTCTAGATCCCAGCGAGCTGGCGGGGCTGGTGCTGAACATACCTTAAAGATATCTCCCATTGATCAACCAACTTCTATGTCCACCAAGTCTAACTGAATATAGCTTGATTCATCACTACTGTTAGTCATTCCCACCAGCTTGATGTCATAAGTAAGCTTAAACGATCATTTTTCAGTCCTAGGACGACAATTTCGCGAAGGTGACAACGGGAAGTGGATTGAATTGGTTTTCTTATCGCCATCTTGGGGATTTATTTATTTTTATAACATTTGATGCTGGTTGTAAGGCACCTGGCACACAAGCTAAAATAATAAATCCTCAGCGAATAAGTTTATGGCAAGAACAAGCATTGAACAACAGTGAAAAAATGACAATGCAACAATGCAACAATGGCAATGCATAAATAATGCAAAACCTTCAAATTCCACGCCGTCACGCGCATGGTTTTCGCTGTGCTGCACCATTTTGTAAATGACCTCGTTGAGAAAGTATTGAAGCTGGGAAGTTCTAATCATACAGGCTGTAATCACAGAAGAAAAGTATGTAGGAAGAAAATGCATTTAAAAACATCATTCCTCCCAATTTGTATGGGGCAACGGTGTTGCTTTGTATGCATGTGAGGAGGAATTTGGCCCCCAATGTTGGTTTTGCCCCATGTCTATGAAAATTATTGGGAGACCAGTGGCGTAACTATATTTGCGTCAAGGGAAGGGTGGGAAACGTATTTGGAGGGGTTCATCTACCGCATTAAAAAAAGTCCTCGGATTTCGACCACTATTTGTCTATTTTGTCAAAGGGAACCGTGATATGTCTCTGAAAGATTGAAAGGGAACCTTTTTAAATAAAATCATTAGGGATGAACTGAATTGTCCTATGGAGGGGCCTAATCTACCACTATCGTTTCTGATTCGTCGGATTTCAACACCAACTGCTTTCAACACCCTGTTAGAATGTTTTCTTTTGGTATCCCTTGATAAGTCACCTCACCCTGCTGAAATTACACCAACACAAATCACTTTAAAATGTCAAATTTCCCAATTTCAGACATTCCAGTTCATAGCGCCCGGTCGCCACGACGCCAGCGTTCGTCCACATGCACACCCATCTTGCACATTCGGCGCATTCGCCACACTTCGTGCGATGCTACGATTTCTGCTAGGCCTCCTACGTTTTGCTAATTGTTCCCACATGATAGTCTTGCGTCATATTTGACGTGTTGGAATGCTTCGTATGGACGTTCGCTGCGATAATTCGATTAATTAAATTCGATCATTAGTTCCCTACTTCCAACATTTTATGGTGGTTAATAAATGCGGATACACGCTGAGCTTTGATGCATCTCATATCTTTTGTTAAATATGCTCCCAGATTGGCTACTGAACCCAGGCCCTGTCTCAGTATTCTTTTTTGGACACGTTTCGTCTTTCTTCGCCTACGGATGGGTTTCAATCCATTTTTGTTAGGAGCCCAACACATTTTCGAAACCCCTGCTCGTTTTAAGGTTTTGTTGCTATTTTGTACAACGAGGATTTTTTTTAGGTGTCGGGGCGCCTTCAAAGATCCCGATGTGTTTAATTAGTGCTCGGCCTTTTTGTTCGTCTTGGGACCATGCTGCTTTTTGCGGCCCCAGCCCCTTTTTCAGGCACTTGTGCCGTCGCATGGCCCCTGTGTGCCTTGAGAGCTTCCGGTGTATTTTTTTTTAGAGCTCCCGGTATGTTGATTTAAGGCTGCAACGCATGTTTTAAGGCCCTGTCGCTTTTTGCGAGACTGTGCGCTTTGGAGGGTCAGTTGCACTTTCAGCTTCCGTTGTGCTCTCCGTTGCCCCGCTGTGTTTATTTGGGGCTTCTGGCGCACATTTGTGGGGCCCCATTACAATTCTGGGGCTTCGGTGCGATTTGTCTGGGTCCCAGCCCGACTTATCGCGCCCAGGCGCGTGGTTCCGGGGACCCAACGCCAGTTTCCTGGGCTCAACGCGATTTTTGTAGATCTCTTCTGAATTTTCTTAAAGTCCGAATCCCGGCGTGATTTTTAGAGCATCTGGCACGATGTTTTGGTATCTCACCTCTATTTTTTTTCGAGCTCCGCTATGTTTTTCTGGACCGTACGCGATTTATGTAGGCATCTGATGATATGTTCGCTGCTCCAGAGCCATTTTCCTGACCTGAACGTTAATTTTTTTGGCAATCCCTCCTTATCTTGGCTTGATTTTTTGGGGATACCGATGCGATTTTTGTGGTCACACTGTGCTTATGTGGGGCCCTAGAGGCCAATTTTTTGGAGCCCGACGTGAATGCTTGACCCCAGACCAAATTTTTGGGTCTACCGATGGGAACTATGGGTCCCGAACGCGATATTTTGGGAACCGGTTCGAGTTTGCGGGGCGCGTTGTACTTAGCTGTGACCCCAACGCGATCTTGGCGGTTCCTGTTGCAGATTTTCGGGCCTCGGAGCGAGTTTTCTGGACCCGCCGTATTTATCGGGTAAGCCCCCTGCGGGAATTCTGGTGGACCGACGCGAATTTTTGTGGCCCCAGCGCGACTTTTTGGCGGCCCCGGCACGATTCTTTGGAGCTTATCCCTCTTAGGAGGGAGGGGACATTTGCCCCTTTGATATGCCACTGCGGTCACCGAAGGAGTTTTTTTTTCAGCCGATGACACCTTTCGGAGTGTAAAAGCCCTCCGTGTAATTTTGTTGGACCTGTTCTTAATTTGACGGTGCGAGGGTCGATTTGATGGAGTCTCGGTGTGAACTTTTTGGACATCGAGTTCTATTTTTATTACGACGATTTGTTTTTTTGTACGATTCTTCGGTCTCCCGGCGCGATTTTTCTCGATGCCCTGACACGTTTCTTTTTCCGGTGCCCAACGGGTTTTTGGGGGACTGACCCGATTTTAGAGGCCGCAGAGTGACATTCCAGTTGAGAATTGATTTGTTAGGGCAGCTGCAACTTTTTGGGCCCCGGTGCGACCTTTTGGGCTCCCAGTGTTATTTTCAAGGGCTGCGACGCGACTTTTTAAAGTCCAATGTAATCTTTGGTGTCCCGACGTCATTTGCTTGGATCCCTAGCGTGAGTTTTAGCGACCTCGACAATTTTTTTGGCGTCCAATACGATTTGGAGGCTTTTGGCGTCATTGTTGGGGCTCCAGAGTGATTATCCATGTCCGGATTGTTCTTCTTCGCCCTGGCTTCATTTGTGTACCAATGAGACTGTTAGAGACGGTACGACCTGTCGTGCCCTAACGTGATTTTCATGGTCCGGGCGTGACTTTTTGGTACCCCAGGCTCAGCGTATTTTTCAGGGGCCCCGACCCTTTTTGGGACCATGTCATGAATTTCAAGTACCCCGGCACGACTCCTACAATTTCTTAGGGGCTTCTTGCAAATTATAAGCCTCCTCTGGCGTCTTAGGGGTCTCGTCCCATTTCCTGGAGCCTCTTTTCCGGTTTTGGATGTCTTCTCATGTCCTACCCTCCTCCATATTCAATGGCCCCTCTCCCGTCGTGGAGGGCCTCGTCCTACATCCTGGGACCCCTTTAACATGACATATGGATTCCTCTCATGTTCCAGGGGCATTCTTTTCCAAATTAGGGGCATACTGCCACGCCTCGTGGGCCTCCTCCTTTGTCCTGGCAAAGCTTACCCGTCTTGAGGGCATCTTCAATTTTGGAAACCTCACCTCCTTCCATACCTTCTATCACTCCCATCTTGAGGGCCTCCTCTCATTTCCTGGGAACTCCTTCCGCTCTTCGGGGCCCCATTCGGCTCTGGATACCTCATATTCCGTTTTGAGGGAACCTCTCGAGTCCGGCAGGGGCGTCCTTTTCTCTTCTAGAGACCTTCTTTTTCAAATTAGGGGCCTCTTTTCACGTCTTGGGGGCCTCCTGCTCTGCGTTTTGATTCGATCTTTGCCCATTTTAAGGGTGGCCTCTGATCTCCTGGTGGACTCTTCTTCTCTCCCAGGTGCCTCCTCTTCCAAATTACAAGCAACCTTTCCTATCTCACCTCCCTTGTCATTTTCTGGGGGCCTCCTTATCCGTCTTGGAGCCTTCTTTCTCGCCTGGGAGCAATCCCTCTTATCTGATGGCCTTTCTCTCCTATTTTAGGGGCTTCCTCGTTCATCATGGGGATGAACGAGGATTGTTTCCAATCTTGTGTCATCCTCTTCCGAATTAGGCGTCTCCTGCCACATTTCTGGATCATCCTTTTCTATCTTGGTGGAACCTTACCCGTTTTGGGGCCTGTTTTTGCGTCTCCAAATCCTCAATTCAAATCCACTGGCTTTCTCTTCCGTCTTAGGGCCTCCTCTCATTTTCTGGGGCCTCCTTTCCCGTATTGGGGCCTCCTCTCATTTTCTGGGGCCTCCTTTCCCGTATTGGGGCCTCCTTTCCCATATTGGAGCCTCCTTTAACATCCTGGGGCCTCCTTTGCAATCCTGGGGGCCTCCTTTGAAATCCTGGGAGCCTCCTTTGCAATCATGGGGGCCTCATTTGCAATCCTGGGGGCCTCCTTTGCAATCCTGAGGGTCTCCTTTGCAATCCTGGGGGCCTCCTTTGCAATCCTGGGGACCTCCTTTGCAATCCTGGGGGCCTCCTTTGCAATCATGGGGGCCTCCTTTGCAATCCTGTGGGCCTCCTTTGCAATCCTGGGGCCTCCATTGCAATCATGGGGCCTCTTTGCAATCTTGAAGGCCTCTGTGCTAATTGTTGGCACTCTCTTGACTTCTTGGGCCTCCTATCCTCTCCTAGGTGACTCCTTTTCAAATTAGGGGCCTCCTCTCACGTCTTGGAGGCCTCCTCACCTGTGTTTGGAGCCTCGTTATCCTCTTAGCAGGGTGCTTTTGTGTCATAGTCCCAAATCTTCTCTCCTGGGGTCCCCCTCTTCCAAAATATGGGCCTCATCTGGCTGGTCTTCGTGGCCTTCTCTCATTCCTGCGGAGACCTTCTTACCCATCTTGGGGCTCCCCCTTGCGTCCGGCAAAAATATCTCCTATCATTCCTTATGTTCTATTGTAAGGGCCTCCTCTTCCATCTTGGGGGCCTCGTTTTCCAAATTAAGAATATCCTGCCACTCATCCTGGGGGCGCCCCCAGTCTCACGGTAGTAGGGGCGACTGCCCCCTCTCCCCCCCCCCCCCACACACACATACATACCCCGGTGGCGACGCCCCTGCAGGTATCTACTGTAGCCAAGCACTGTCACGCAAAAGGTGACTATACAGTTGGGCGGCACTGAGCCATCCTATCTTACCCTTCTCGTTGGACGCTGTCCTTGCACCTCACTCCGACGCCTTAACCATCTGAAATCAAGATGGGGTTCTGTCGGCGTCCCTGTGATCAAGATACACTGGTTTTGGGTTGGTAGTGATTACCAATGCGCGGGAGAAATACCATGGTCGACTGGTATGTGGGTAGTGACGATTACTAACGTGTAGGACGATACCGGTATCGAACTAACTCTCCATGGTACATGATTGTGGTAAGACCTTGGTACATGATGCTGGTATAACACTGGTATCCACATTGGTACGATTGACCACCTTTGTGTTGAGTTTGTCTTTGGTATTGGTGTCGTAATTGTTAATACATTGTAGAACTTCCAATTAAGAACCAACGCCGGTGGTTTTGTGGGATCATTACTATGGTAATACCAGTGTCCCAACCTAGTCGCACCCTGGTAGCAGCCCGGATGGTGGTATTACATGGGTACAAATTTATCTCAGTGTAAGAACATGGCTGGGTAAATTTGTACTTGAAGGCAATTTTTGAATTCTTGGAATTCCTTTTTTCTAATGCAATGTTTATAAACGTGGTTAACATGAATTGGCCACTCATTTCTTGTACAAATGCATACTTTTCAGTTGGCAGGCAAAATAACACCAAATATGGGCTTGGAGTTGGGTAATTTGGCATACGAAATAATGTACTGAAAATGTGGCATAACCTAACTTAATCTAGCGTACATTTCATGTGAGAATATGTTAAAAATATCATTTTCATGCCAATTTTTCTGATAAAAATTGTACTTAAATAACCTAACTTAATCTAGCCTAGTCTGTTTTCGAAGAAAAAATATTGAAGTTTAATTTTTTTAGTCCCAAAGCAATTCTGATTTATTTTCCAAATTAAAAGAAAAAGTTAACCCAGCCAAACTGAACCAAAAGTGTCACCTTTGTTTGCTTCGTGGGGGTAAAATGCGTATAAGAGTTATATCGAGAATACCTTAAAGTACAATAACATCCATGTCTGAAGTCCATGGAGTTAAACAAAATGGATACAGGTCATTGTCCATTCACTCTGATGCCCCTTGGTGGTTGCCCGTGATGAGAGGACATACGAGGTAGAACCCGTACCTCGTATATCTGGTAGAACCCTGCCCTTTCTCAAAGCATAATTCATGGATGACCATTTATGTGTTATTTGACTTGTTCAACTTTCTCTCTACATTTCTTCCCACAATTCCACATCTTAAAAACAAACTTGTTTTTCCTGTTGTCTTGTGATATCTTGGACATCATCATTTGGTGTTTAATGTATGTTTTTGAATCCTGGATTTCGAGGTAACTTTGTGAGCAAACCTACTCTGGGAGGATAGTGTCCTTCCTATTTGTAGGATATGAAACACCCTGTAACTTCCAAGGAAGTTGCGAACCTTATGCCAAATAGTACATCAACACTTCGTGAAGGTGGCACCATTGAACCTTCAAACTAGAAAATGGAGGATATTTTTCGTTTTGGAGAGGACAGTGTTCTAGGTGGCAAAGATTCAGGACCGGTCTGCTTTTGTTTCATCCCTGTACCCATGGTATTGCAATGCAATTTTTGGAAGCATTATTGTCATGTTACGGTTTTAGCAACCTCAGCTTGTTCTGTCGTCTTTCACATTTTAACTACATTCACTTTTAGCAACTGAAATGTGTTGTGACACGAATTGGTATGTTCTGTAGGCACACTGATTTGGCATTCTTCGTTGACATATTGCTGTTCTGGCATACCCAGTGCGTCAATACGATTTTGAACCCGTGTTGTCATGCTGCACCTTTGTATCATTGTAAGCTTGATAATGCATTGCTTTTGTGTGCATCTATGTAATATTTCTTGTCACCAATAAATAAATGACTAAGTAAAATCAATGTTTGCACTCCCAAGAGTACTTAGGTATTGATTTGCACCTTCAGTGACGGTACTGTGCACTGTAATGTAAGCATAAAGGGATAAATGCGCTAGGTGGGGCGGCATGTGATAGGTAGCAAAACTGGCCTATGGAATCAAGAGAGGGTATCTGATTGGCACATTTTTGCACCTACACCTCGGATCAAGTAATGTCCACCCTCCGATACATGCACTGACATTGATACGCATTTCCATCCCCACAATATGATAAGCTAACACAAGGTGCCGAACATGACCGTCGCCACGGTGGGGGGTAGAGACGAGTCCCTTCAAACGTCGTGAAGTTTAACATTACGCCTATGGTGATACATTGAATAAAAACAAATTGATTCTGGAGACACCTGTCCATCCCCCAAACCCTCATGCAAAGACCGTGGCGACGCCAGTGGTGACAAGTCGGATATTTCGCTGAATATAGCTTACCCCAATAGACTCATTGTTACGGGCCAAACTCACTAGGGACTCGAACCTTGAAATGAAGTTGAAAGTGAAGTTGCAATATTCTCAGCGGATTAATTTGCAACTAAATACAACCTGATGAGTTATCAATATATTATGCTGTCTAAGCGGAATACAAAAACAAAATAGAGCATCCCGACGATCGTCACATACCCCAGTCTTCTTCCACAAATTGCAAAATTATAGGGGGTAGGAAAGCATTTTGCACCGTTCACAGCACTTGAAGGAAATGCTTGATATTGAGACTTTTCCTTCACCTAAAAAGGGCACTAATCTGAGGGATATTCTGGTACACAAAAGCAGCTAATTGATGGGATGGCCGCCGTGAGAGCATCGCGTGAAATAAAATGTGGAGTTTGCAGAGTAATTTACCATGGGAAAGACAAGTACTCAGGTTACATGGGCACCTGAAAGTAAATTCGAAGCCAGATGGGATCAATTGAAGCGCTTAGGCCCGTTCGTTCGATGTGTTTATGAGATTGTTAGTTTTAGCAACGCATTATCCGTTTAAGAAATTACGACAGAAATTCGAATGTATGGACGTACTTTGTCAAATGTGGAGCATACAAGACAGGCTGAAATTATTCAGGGTTTTGTTGTATGGCAGACAGTAACAGGCGAAGGGATGACACTAAAACGCCAAGCATGCTCCTGGCCCTGTTTTGTTTTTTTGTTTTTCTCAAGTGATGCACAAGGTAATCCTAAGCAGCTTAGATCACATATTATTGAGATTGAACCGGACCAGCCACTTGCTTGCAATTATGCCCAGGTTATGCTAGTTTTCCAACTACTTTCTTCATTACACATTTTCCTACTCAAAGTCACTTACCCAAACCAATCCAATCTTACCTTACCCAAACCAAAGCACCTTTCGGGCATTATTGAATGTTGTGCCTGCACATCACAATCTACCAATGATGGAAGCTGTTCGCTAACTGCAATATAGGAATTTTCAGTAGAAATGAGCGGCTAAATCATCTAAGTAATGTTAATAAATATGGTATTTGCAAATTGCTTCATCAAAATCTGGTTACCACCTAAAATGTGAATTTACCAAAAAGGTTAGGTTAGGTTGGTAGGCAAGATTATGTTAGAATATGTTAGGTTAGGTTAGGTTATGCTGGGTTATGATATGCTGTGCTGTTAGCCTTGGCCAAGTTGCTGCGCTACCTTACTTTACGTTAGGCTAGGCCAGACTAGGCTAGGTTCGGATAGGTTACATTTGTTCTTAAATGTTTAATTATTTTTCATTGTATATCACCCCACCCAAAGGCACTTCTGAAATATTAATTAATTTTGCAAAAGAATAACATGATCCAACGATGATGGAAGCTGTTGTTTGCGGACTGTGATGTAAGCATTTCTAGTGGAAATAAACAGCCACGCCATTTTAATAATATTAATGAACATTATTTTCTTCTCAAAATCTGGTTAGCAATCTAAAAGGTGAATTTACCAACCATGCTGTATTAGATTAGGTTAGCAAACGCTATGCTATGTTAGCCTAGGTCAGGTTGTTACGTTCATTGCATTACGTGAGGGTAGGCTAGGCTAGGTTAGGTTCAGTTAGGTTATCTTTTTTCTGAAAATTTAAATTTTGTTTGGCTATAAACTACCCCAACGAAAGCCACGTTTAAAACATTATGTATTTTTGCACAAACATGATCCAACGATGATGGAAGCCGTTGTTCGCCAACTGTAATGTACTCTGAAGCTAGACGTGTGGTGCATGACGTGTAAGTCTAAGTGTTTTCATCCCTGAGAGTCATGACTGTGAGGTGCACCTCGCAGGCGGCCCTGATGCATTGCATGCCAAAGTGGTACGTCTTGCCGAGCTGCAGGATCCTTGTTGTCATCAGGAAAGTTGAAGTGCTTCAGCTAATCCAACGTGAGGAATTTGGAGTCGAAGCACTTCACCCAGACACTTTTATGGGATTGATGCTTGGAGTAGAGTCCTTGCTGTAAACAGAGCTTGTGGCATAGGCCTTGACCCTGCCATCAGGTAGTATAGTTACATTTCAATGGCACGGCTTCTAGGTCCACACTGTTGTTTCGTCAATTTTAGCGGGGTGGCAATTGACGTCTACATATTGGCTGAATGAGCCTACTGTTAGTCATCACCATGCGACAGTCTGGTGGTGCCTGATAATCTGTAGGTGACAAACCGGATGCTTTCCATCTCTGGGCCCTACAGAAGAGCCTACAGATGAAAAGAGCCCCCCAGCATACGTTCCCCGAAGGTTCTATCCTGGATGGTACATATGTCTTGTCTGGAAACCCTCCACGCCATGACAGGAGGTTCTATTATGTTTATCGGCGGCTAAGATCAGCAGGCCGATTGGTATTGATATGATGCTCCAGAGCTCACAAAGGCGCCCCAGCGGCCGGCAGGGGGCCCTATTGTGCTGTCCTGGGGTTCCAAGTCAGGAAGCCATATCGTGTCCACCTGAAGCCCCAGGACAGGAGGCGCTGTCGTATTGTCCTGTGGCTCTAAGCCAGGAGGCCCTATCGTGTTGTCCTGAGGCTCCAAGCCAGGAGGCTCTATCGTGTCGTCCTGAGGCTCCAGGCTGGGAGGCCCATGAGTGTTCACAGGGAATCGTATGCCTTACGAGAAGGCCTGCAGCATCTGGTAGAAAGTCTCATGTTTTCTGGAGACCCCAGGTCAGGACATCCATTATGGTTGACAGGAGGCGCCCAGAGCATATGAACAAGCGCCAACACCCGGTGGGAGCTGCCTCTATAGCCCAGTTGGTTAGAGCGTCGATCTACATTGGCCTCGATGTATTGGCAGCACGTTAAACTTAGATCGGTTAGTAGTGTCAGGTTGGTAGTGTCAGTTGGTAGTGTCAGCTTGGTAATGTCAGTTGGTAGTGTCAGGTTGGTAGTGTCAGTTGGCAGTGTCAGTTGGTAGTGTCAGTTGGTAGTGTCAGGTTGGTAGTGTCAGTTGGCAGTGTCAGGTTGGTAGTGTCAGGTTGGTAGTGTCAGTTGGTAGTGTCAGTTGGTAGTGTCAGTTGGTAGTGTCAGTTGGTAGTGTCAGGAACCATACAACAAGCTTTGCTTACATTAGTGCTCTGTTCCATAAGGCTACCCGAGCAAACTTTCATGCTAATTATTTTGCTGAAAAAAAAAACCAAGAGGAGACTCCAGGTCAGCCATCTGAATCTCAAGAAAAGAGCGACACCCGGTCCGGACCGTATGATGATGTCGATAGACCCTATAAAAAGAGGTACATTAGTATTGATAGGAGGCCCCTAAAGCTCGCGAAAGCATCCGGAAACCTGTAAGAGTTTCAAACCATTCTGTCTGGAGGCCCCAGGTCAGAACGCCTTTTAGTCTAGCCTCAGGAGGCTCCTAGAGATCACGAAAAGTTTCACTTAGCTGGCGGGAGGCCTGAACGTGTTGCTCTGATGTCCCGGATCCAAATGCCCATTGGTCTCTACAGGAGGCTCCTAGAACTGGCGGAGAGGCCGGAAACTAGGGAGGAAGTGCCCTCATGTTGTCTGGAGGCTGTAGATCATGAGTCCAATAAGTCATGACAGAAAGCTGTAGATCAGGAATCCCATTAGTCCTGACAAAAGGTTCATATACAGGAGTGGAGTTCTCTCCGGTTTCTAGGGGAGGGGGGGGGGGTTCTAGGTCCAGTGCTAGTGAGACTAAGAGTCAGGGTGGAGGCTACCTCCCTGTCTATCCCTTTAAAAAACAGAAGCATAAAGTACCTCAGATTCAGACCACTTGGTTTATAGGTCTCGAACTTAGTAATGTTTAACCTTCAAATTAATTTAAAGTATTTTGCAAAGTTCTACGCAGCGCGCTACAGCCGAACACTTGGGAAAGCCCACCAACCCACCAACCACACCCCTTCTGCTTCCTGGCAAGAGCAGATCGAGAGGCCAGCTGGGAATTACCACGCCCAGTAACTTCCGACGACGAGCCCACTCAAGCCAAATGTCTTAAAAGATTCCATTATTGCCAAATTCAGATTTGTTTATGAGGATTCACAAGTTAAGCTTGGCATAACCAATTTTTTGGGCCCTGCGAGAAAAAAGACCCTTGAACGGTTCCGAGTAACATCTAGGTACGGTGCAATATCTGGCGAAATATGTGTCTCAAATGTGAATCAATTTTCCAATACCAGCAACATTCATAATTTATACTCCTGGTTTCATTATTTGTGCATGAACATCATTCAAATTTCAATATGTGGATTTTGAATGTTAGCAGGTGGTGCTTGAACACCACATGGAAGTGGCTGAACGCCAAATAGATTTTGCAAGCATAATAGTGGTGCCTATGGGGATGCATGGAAAAACACCACCTAGAAACCACAAGACCATGCGAAAGTATCACCCGAAATTTTCGGAATACTGACGGGCTTCACTAGTGTTGAGAACTACCATGAACCTACATACCATCGACTTCGCATTGCTGTCGCATTCGTTTATCTTATAAAGCATCAAATTCCTGGACCACCGTCCCTCTGACCCCCCCCACCCCACCCCCTGGGACGGTCGATTCAGATTTGAGAGGTACTCCTGACCCCACAGGACCTCCACCTCTGACTATATAGCTCACGAAAAGCATCCAAAGCCTAGAAATAGACTCTCCTCATGATTGAGGTACCAGAGCCGGACACCTATTGGCACAACGGGAGGCACTGGTTATGGTGCTATTAATATTGACAGGTTGACTAAAGCTCATGAAAAGACTTCAGCATTTGATAGATCTCCAGTGATCTTGTTTCGAGGTCCTAGAGAACAAGATGCCACTATCCAGCATTAAAATGCGTCCCTATACGCCCACAGTGTTCCCATGGCAAATCATGTATGTGCTGAGAGGAATCACCCGAACGTTTCTCTGGGCGACTTCCCGGCCGATAACCCTGGTGCGTGGGCCGACATAATGCGGTGTTAGCGCTGCCGCTGCCGTGTGCAGCGCACGGCTCGCCAGCTTCCGTTCCATTCACCTGGATGCATATCCGATACGACAGCCTGTTGACTTGGCGATGGCGTGACGATGGATAATAACCTTACCGCACACCGGGTAACGGCGCATACAGTGTTTCAGTCACGGACTGAGACGTCCAATATTTATGACACGTACTGAGACGTTCAGTATTTCAGTCACGGACTGAGACGTCCAATATTTCAGTCACGGACGGAGACGTCCAATACTTCAGTCACGGAATGAGACGTTCAGTTCCGTCCAGACCAGGCCGAATGCGGCATTCGCGATATATCTATATTTATATATATATATATATATATATATATATATATATATATATATATATATATATATATATATATATATGAGGATGGATGATGAAAACAAACAAATTATGTAGAGATGACTTTAATGTAAACGTTTGACTCAGCCGTACTGGGTGCTGGGCCGGTGGAGACGTACTACAGCCGGTGGAGAGGAGACCTCTGGCGGAGGTCGCGTGCTCCGTGCGCGGTCAGTGGCCGGCCTGGGGTGTCAACAGGGCTGAGTGGTGCGCTTGCGCTTTGGCATCCCACCACTGCCAGCTGGTCCAGGTCAGCAGGCGTGAGGGTGAGGCGTCGGCATCCCACCACTGCCAGCTGGTCCAGGTCAGCTGGCGTGAGGGTGAGGCGTCGGCATCACCACTGCCAGCTGGTCCAGGGCAGCAGGTGTGAGGGTGAGGCGTGGCATCCACCACTGCCAGCTGGTCCAGGTCAGCAGGCGTGAGGGTGAGGCGTCGGCATCCCACCACTGCCAGCTGGTCCAGGTCAGCAGGCGTGAGGGTGAGGCGTCGGCATCCCACCACTGCCAGCTGGTCCAGGTCAGCAGGCGTGAGGGTGAGGCGTCGGCATCCCACCACTGCCAGCTGGTCCAGGTCAGCAGGCGTGAGGGTGAGACGTCGGCATCCCACCACTGCCAGCTGGTCCAGGTCAGCAGGCGTGAGGGTGAGACGTCGGCATCCCACCACTGCCAGCTGGTCCAGGTCAGCAGGCGTGAGGGTGAGGCGTCGGCATCCCACCACTGCCAGCTGGTCCAGGTCAGCTGGCGTGAGGGTGAGGCGTCGGCATCCCACCACTGCCAGCTGGTCCAGGTCAGCAGGTGTGAGGGTGAGGCGTCGGCATCCCACCACTGCCAGCTGGTCCAGGTCAGCAGGCGTGAGGATGAGGCGTCGGCATCCCACCACTGCCAGCTGGTCCAGGTCAGGTCAGGGCGTGAGGGTGAGGGTGAGACGTCGGCATCCCACCACTGCCAGCTGGTCCAGGTCAGCAGGCGTGAGGGTGAGGCGTCGGCATCCCACCACTGCCAGCTGGTCCAGGTCAGCAGGCGTGAGGGTGAGGCGTCGGCATCCCACCACTGCCAGCTGGTCCAGGTCAGCAGGCGTGAGGGTGAGGCGTCGGCATCCCACCACTGCCAGCTGGTCCAGGTCAGCAGGCGTGAGGGTGAGGCGTCGGCATCCCACCACTGCCAGCTGGTCCAGGTCAGCAGGCGTGAGGGTGAGAGGCGTCGGCATCCCACCACTGCCAGCTGGTCCAGGTCAGCAGGCGTGTGAGGGTGGGCGTCGGCATCCCACCACTGCCAGCTGGTCCAGGTCAGCAGGCGTGAGGGTGAGGCGTCGGCATCCCACCACTGCCAGCGGCCAGGTCAGCAGGCGTGAGGGTGAGGCGTCGGCATCCCACCACCCCCACCTGGCCCAGGTCAGCAGGCGTGAGGGTGAGACGTCGCATCCCACCACTGCCAGCTGGTCCAGGTCAGCAGGTGTGAGGGTGAGGCGTCGGCATCCCACCACTGCCAGCTGGTCCAGGTCAGCAGGCGTGAGGGTGAGGCGTGGCATCCCACCACTGCCAGCTGGTCCAGGTCAGCAGGTGTGAGGGTGAGGCGTCGGCATCCCACCACTGTTTTTTATTCATGCTTAATAATTATTATTTTATTCATCTATGAGTATGCATAGGGAATAGGCAAACCATTAATTGGCATAGTCGTGCTTTATATTGCTAAGATCATGATCATGCTACACCTTCATGTGTCGCAACATGGGCCCTGTAACATGTCGCAAAGCGACAATAAACCAATCAATCGTGAATTGCATCAATCCAACGCAGATCTATGAGAGCTGAACGGGTCCTTCGAAATGTATGCTGAAGCGATGGCCGCCACACAACTTGTCCCTACTGTGTTTTGTTTTTGCGGTCAGTCAGCATTTCATACACCTCTATATCCATGCGATGCACGGTAGTGTTCCCGGATGTAGGGGCGGCGAGTTAAGGCTGACAGCCCCGTCCCTACATCTGTGATTTTTGGCATTCACTCTATGGCGCTGTATGGAAAATAATATGTTTAAGATGAATTTTACCTCCCCAGCCAAACGAGGTGCCGTCGCCCTTGTCTGGGTAATCGGTGTACTTTGGTCTGGTACGATGATATGGTGCGGCTTGCTTGGCGCGACTTGGCCTCATACGATACTCTGGTAGTGGTCTTGCTATGCGTGGTGGTCTCATCTGATCTGATGTGATACGATCTGTTGTGATCTGATCTGGTCTGATGCGGTGGCCCGGTCTGGTTCGGTCCGGTCTGGTCTGGTTCGGTGCGGCCTAATTTGATGCTGTCTAGTGTGGTCTGATGCGGTGGCCCGGTCTGGTTCGGTCAGGTCTGGTCCGGTACGGCCTAATTTGATGTTGTCTAGTGTGATCTGATGCGGTGGTTTGGTCCAGTGTGGTCCGTTCTGGTATGCTCTGATTTGCTCCGCTCTGGTCCGGTCCGGTCAGATCTCATCTGGTTCGATACTACCTGGTCTGCTCCGTTCCGACCCGATCTGGCCTGGTTCAATACCGCCTGGTCTGATCTGATGTGATGCGATGGTGTGATCTGATGCGGTGGTCTGGTCTGGCATGGTGATCTGGTCTGATATGATGGTCTGGTCTAGTGTGGTGGTCTGGTCTTATGCAGTGATCTGGTCTGATATGGTGGTCTGGTCTAGTGTGGTGGTCTGGTCTAGTGTGGTGGTCTGGTCTGATATGGTGGTCTGGTCTGATGTGGTCTTCTCTGGTCTGCCTTGATTTGCTCTGGTCTGGTCCAATCAGGTTCGGCTCGATCTAGTCTGCCCAAGGCTACCCCTGTGTCCCTGAGCCCCCTATCGCCGACGACAGATCTGTCGGTGATAGGGGGCGGCCGCGGTGCGGGTGAGGGGCGGGGGAGGTGTCGTGCGAAGGGGTTGTTGCGGTGCAGCTGCGCCTCATCGACCCCCTGCGATTCACTGGTGGCCTTTGTGCAGGACCGACTACCAGCCGACACGTGACCTTGGGTTTGCGGCGTCCCATCACGTGCCGACCAGGGTACGGTGGTCGTTGGTTGGTCGGTTATTGGTTTTACGACACGTCGACCGTTGAGTCATGTAGCGTCGCCAATCTCTCACGCCGATTGGTCACGGGCGAAGAGTAGCGACAGGTGAGACTCGAACCCACAACCTTTCGATTGTGAGACGAGCATCTTACCCCTAGACCACTCGTCCCCTAAGGGGGTCCCGTGGGTACGGTGGTCCCGTGACCTTGGGACTGCGGCGTCTCATCACGTGCCGACTAGGGTACGGTGGTCCCGTGACCTTGGGACTGCGGCGTCCCATTACGTATCGTCTAGCGACTGGTGGTGTCGTGACCTAGGGACTCCGCTCAGTCCCATCACGTGCCGCCTTTGGTATGGTGGTGTGGTGACCTTGGGACTCTGCTCAGTCCCATTGCGAGTGGTCTGGGGTCTGGTGGTGACCTTGGGACTCTGCTCAGTCCCATTGCGAGTCGTCTGGGGTCTGGTGGTGACCTTGGGACTCTGCTCAGTCCCATTACGAGTCGTCCGGGGTCTGGGTTTGCGCACAAGCGGGTTGCAAAGCTCAAGTACCTGCCAGGCAGAAGCCAGCCGCTGTTTGGTTGGTATTGAGTTTACGGGCGCATCGTCTGCATCGGTCATACATCGCCCACCCCAGGAGTATAGGATCCTATTTAGTTGGGAGCGCTCCAGCCCCCTCCCCCCCCCTCTCCAACTTGCAGCTCAGCGTCCCCCTCCCCAACTTGGCAGCCATCCCCCAACTTTGGAATTCAAACCCATGCAAAATTAAAGCAATGTTGCATCAATTCCCGAGTACGACATACTACTTGTGTCCAACCTACGTAGGTGCAAAATTTCCCAAAATTTTCAATGAATGGTGACGATTTTCTCGCGGTTCTTCTAAGTATTCTTTAGTATTGGTGGTGACTGACCTCTTTCATAAACGGAAATAGTACAAGCAATCATATTTTAAGGTTTCTCAACTCGATATTCACACTGGTCATTCATCACTGATCGTAATGTGGAGTTTTCTATGATGGTTACAAATTGTTTCTTTTCGTACTGTTTTCAATCTGTTTTGATCGACGGAGATTTGAAGTAACATATATAAATATCATAAAACAACACTGAAATTAGACACGATGTGAAGCAAAAGGGGAAGAAGTCGGTTCGGCACTAAGTGGATTCCCCATATTCGGTTGTATTTCTTCGACTAACCATTTCCTGATTATTTTGTCCCGGATAGGTTAAGTTCATGACCAACTGGAAAAAGGAAAATAATATTCTTGAAAATCAATGTTTTTCTTTCAAGATGGCAAAATAAAGTGGCCCAAATCCGGGTAGAAATTGGTATTTGGGTGACACTATGTTAACCAACCCGGGGCAGAGCCCCCACCACAACTGATCTTGCGATCCTGGTCCACGCCGCCGCTTCTTATCTACACACAGATAGGCACACAGGCGCATAGGTCGATCTGTGTGCCGACAGTCTCTCAGCATCCAGACTATAATTTCCTTCCATTCATTGATCCATGACATCACATGCGATACATCAATATTATAAATAATATAGACAAATCGGTACCTACGTACTTTTGCTTAGCATCGTCATTAGTTGTATCTCATTCTATGGAGCCCACAGGGATCATGTAGACAAACGTCATTGAAGCTAAAGAGATTGATATGTGACCAGACGCTTACTCTCTTGATAACTAGTGTTCAAGTAGCACCTATACTTGCCAAATAAACATAATTACAGTTATGCGTTGCATGCAAATTGCCTAACACATAAAATATAAATACCCATTAATGATGTTTAATATTTCACTCGTGAAGGTGACCATGATTTTACTCAGCTTGCCTTCCGATCGCTGCCATACAAAACTCCGAGAACATAATTAATATGAACCTGCGGTCAGATGGACTTGCGGTCCATCACAACACACAGGCTGCAGACATGCCACGCATGTAGGTGTATGTATGTATATGTACATGCACACACTATATATCAGATGCTTATTACGTGCTATCCATGACTACCGATGTGTTTACGCAGTTGGCCGATAGGCTGTGTGCTCCAAGCTCTCCGTGAGTCGTTGGCATGATCTACCACATAGCTACGTCACGTGACGCTTCGCCAGTTGGTTTGTCCTACGACAGACCGAATAAATATTTTCAAATTATATGCATCTTTGAGAAGAAAAATGATGAAAGAAAACAAATCCGTGATAAAATATCAACGTTTCTCACGTTTGCCCTCGTGACCCGATGATCTCGTGAACTCGTGACCTTCTGTGACCCCTAGCTTATTGAAATGGATAAATTTGAAGGCAGAAACACAAACGGGCATAATTTGGTTCCCATATAAAAATGCGTTTTGCTTTTAAATATCCCATGTAGGCGTCGGTTCTCCATGACTTTTTATGATTTTGCTATTTTCGGAACGGACAGATTTCGAGCAAGTTTCCTCCCATTGGACAACTACTGGGGTTGGATCAATGGAATGAAAATGGATGATATAAAACCGTTTTCTTAACAAAAAATAGTCAAAACATATTGATGTATGTCTTATAGTTTGCCTTAATAAACTTCACAAAGTTCAAGATCACCCTTTACGGATAGGTCACCCATAGGCTACGTGTGGCGACGCAATTTTACTTCTGATCATCTGGTGGTCTGGTAATCGAAACATCTGACCAGGTTCATGCTTACTGGCCGCACAACAAGGAGTACAATTACGTCTTCATTCTACCTATAGGCATCAATTACATGTACCTACAGTCGAATCCCTATCGCAATGCAAACACACTCGTTTTTGTCACGTGTGCAAAGCACGTCCCCGAAAAGTTGAACATCTGCATAAGCTTTCTTTGGTTTCATTGTTCACGTTTTGGACACTCCCTGCATATTGCACATTATTGCGCATTACTGCATTGCA